>JABUQX010020081.1:50000-57500 GCA_015478945.1 Trachelipus rathkii
TGTGCTAAATTTGACAAAAACGAACGCAAACTCTAGCAATTCTTACCGTTCTTAAGCACAAATGCAAAAACGAAAACGCCTTTTCAGTTACAGACATCAATTGTCAATTATAAATTAATTATACAAACGTTAGGCTCTTTAATATTATAATTATTATATATAAATTTGTTTCTTTTATGTCCCTTCTCCCTACACTTAAATATGGGTAAAAAATTATATAATGCAAAAATAAAAATAAAAGATTTCGTTAATTAAAAATTTCTAACCTAACCTAACCTAACCTAACCTAACCTAATTTATAGAACATAGAAAAAATATCGATGATTCGAGACTGATAATAATATCTATACATCGGATTAAAAATATCATCGATAATTTTTCTGTAGTATCAAAAAAATATCAATATCAATATTTATTATACTCTTTTTCAAATCCCTAGTTGTATTTATATTAATTATAAATAATTATAGGGAATATCGAGTCTCCCTAAGGTCTTGAACATTTCCTCTGGAAGAGTGTATAAAGCCGTTTTCGTTTTTGCATTTATGCTTACGAAACGTAAGAAATACTCGAGTTTGCGTTCGTTTTTGTCAAAAAAATAGTAAGAAATGCCCACCAAACGTAAGGAACTTCCTTAATTCTGTAAGGTTGCTATTCCCCGTGCTTGCTGAATTTAGCACGTTCTTACGAAAAAAATGTAAACAAACAAGATGGCGGCGTGGTAGGCCAGTTTGATTTGATGATTGTTTCATTCAATAAAATCAACTTTAAATATAATTTCTTCCAAATCGATAAACTCCATCACAATAGTTGATCAATTATTTGTAATATAAATCATTTGTTATTTTTTTTATTAAAATTTATTCCAAATCCACGTGCTCCATCACAACAGCTGATTCCGATTGTTTGTAAACAAAAGTAACTTATGAGAAATCGAAGTCGTTTATGCACGAAATTCGTGTTAAAACTGCTTAAACATTTCTTATCGAGCGTAAGCACAATTGACAAAAACGAAAAGTCTTAGTTAAGGGCTTCAAGACCCGGATAAGGAAACATGCTAAGTAACTATAAAATTATGTCCTTTAGAAGGCTACTTCTTGATAATTTGTGTAAATTTAGTCTTTTTTTGTAGTATAGTATTTAATAATGCATTTAAGTTATTCGCTTTAGAAGGATTAGAAATATTCAGCTCGTTTCTAGCTCCGAGGGACAGATGCAATTCCAATGTCATCTCAACAGCACTAAATATAATATCGAGTCTCTCTTAGGTCTTGAACCTTTCCTCTAGAAGAAAGTTAGTTAAGTTAAGTTAGTTAAGGGCATGAAGACCCTGATAAGGAAAGATGCTAAGTAACTATAAATTTATGTCGGCTTTCAGAAGGCTACTTCTTGATAATTTGTGTAAATTTAGGAGTCGTTTTGTAGTATAGTGTTTAACGATGCACTTAAGCTATTCGCTTTAGAAGCGAATTAGAATATTCAGCTCGTTTTTTAGCTCCGAGGACGATGCGAATTCCAATACATCTTAACCGCAACTAAATATAAAATTTATGTTTTGAACTTTTAATATATATATATATATATATATTAAATATATATATAATATATATAGTATATATATATATATATTATATATATATATATATAATATATTATATATATATATATATATATATATATATATAGCATATAGCGGGAGAAGTCCCGGGAAAACTCTAGTAGGTTTTATGTAGGCATCTGAAAATTATTTCTTACCTCCAGGAGTACAAGGCAACATAATGGGTACCCCAATCGGGAGAATGCCCACTCCATCTTCATGAAGGTTGTGAGTTTGTATGAAACGGAATCTTACTGACGGGACTTTATCACTAGTACTAGGAGTGAATTTACACTTCCCTAATGTTAGATTTTCTTGGTAGTTAAGTTGTTTACTGGGCAGGTCGTAGCAATGGAAGACCGATGCGTAATAGGCCTAGAAAAGATATTATTATTATTATTATTATTATTATTATTATTATTATTATTATTATTATTATTATTATTATTATTATTATTATTATTATTATTATTATTATTATTATTATTATTATTGAAGAGTAGCATGAAATAATTGAAATTGAAATGTAATAGAGGTCACAAAAATGCATAAAAATTTACTTAAAATCTTAAACAAAAAGAGAATCTATTCAAAACAGTTGGAATTATGAATATGAAGAGTAAGTTCAAAGCAGACTCAAGTTTTTTTATCCGAAGTCGGTTCACACATAGGCCCAGAAGCCAGCTCAAGTCTTGGTTCTGTAACCGGCTTAAGCCTTGGCCCTGAAGTGGGATGGAAATTAAGCCTAGAAACCTAGCCTGGTTCTTTATTACCCTTACCGCTAATTAAAATAATTAAGAGATTGATATAAACCATTATCAACGTAATGAATATCTTTTTCAGAAATGTTTCCCGAAAAGTATTGAGAAATACATGAAACCCAACAGAGGCAGAAGAGACACCAGAACATTCTTATGAAATTCATAATTTTTTTTATACACCTCAAGAGAGCCTCAATGTTTAAAGGGTGGGGGAAGGTTCTAAAATATGAAAAGAAAGATATTCATCCTACATAATAGATTATAATTTCCAAAATATTTTCGATGGACCTTATTAAATATACGGACTCATGCCGATTTCAGTGAGAAAATTTTGGTGCCAGAGGTTTCAATTTTTGTTGAAGCAATATTATATTATTTTACCCCCATTCATGGGGCGGGTGTAAGGAGAAGCCCATCATTGACAGATTGGGGCGAGTCCATATAATTAATAAGGTACGCTACGTTTTTGAAATCAAAGAAAATCTTACCTTATTGGGTTCATTTGGATCAAGTCCCAAAGCCACACCCGCACAAAGGGCGTAACGGCTGGTGTCCGACCTCATGATACTTCCACAGTTTTTGGTAGCAAAATATTCGACAAAACTACTTACACCACCATAAGTACATTCTTGCACTTCTATATATCCATTTGAGTCGTCGAAATTATAGCGCACTTCAATCTATATATAAAAAATAACATAAATTTTGCAAACCATTCATGATCTCAACAAATGGAAAGTTTATCCATTAAGATCAACAACAATAAATTAAAATATGAATAAAATATAAATAAAAAATAATTTTGTTGATGTTGCAATATATTGTATTAAAAACAATATCAGTTTGTATATATATATATATATATATATATATATATATATAATAATATAACATATATATATATTATATATATATATTATATATATATATATATATATAATATATATATCATTATTTTATATATATATAATATATATATTATATATATATATTTATATATAATATATATATATATATATATATATATTAAGGATGAACCGCATATCCGCATTATTTCCAATATCCGCATCCTTGGATAATGATAATAATTTTATGCGGATTTCGGATTGCGGATATCTGGAATCTCCTACAACTAAAGAATGGGAATATCAAAAACCAAATTATACAAGCTGCCAGTTATGAATATTAAATATATTAAATATAAATAAAATTAAAATTAACTAAACAGCTTATAAAGAAAACTACTAATGTAATAAAATTAATATTAATTAAGCAGGATATGTAAAATAAAAAACTTATAACCTATTACATTTTACTCTCTCTCTCTCTCTCTCTCTCTCTCTCTCTCTCTCTCTCTCTCTCTCTCTCTCCCTCTCTCCCTCTCTCTCTCCTCTCTCTTCTCTCTCTCTCTCTCTCTCTCTCTCTCTCTCTCTCTCAAAAAGGGAACCGCGCGTGCCGTTTCTCTCTCTCTCTCTCTCTCTCTCTCTCTCTCTCTCTCTCTCTCTCTCTCTCTCTCTCTCTCTCTCTCTCTCTCTCTCTCTCTCTCTCTCTCTCAAACAGGGAACCGCGCGTGCCCGTTAGGAGGAAAAAGGCTTGGGGGAGGGTACAAGATCTGGCACGTTAAACACCCTGAAAATACTTGAAGTTGAAGCTTAATTTGATACATCTTTTTTTGGTTTCTCTATTTTTCTTAAGTTTTTTTTTCCTCTTAAAACCACAGCTCACGGGCAGAGCCCCATTGGAGGAAAGAGTGTAAGATAATACAAAATGTAAATACCTGCCAACAGCACCTAACGCAGATTTTGCAGGTGAACACAGAAGCAAGTCTTAAAGTAGGGAATAGGGTTGGCCGACGCGGTGCGGTGCGGTGAGGTGAGGTGAGGTGTGGTGCGGTGCGGTGCTTTGCGGTGCGGTGCGGTGCTGGTGCGGTGCGGTGCGGTGCGGTGCGGTGAGCCACACAAATCCACTGTATTGGTGCTGTGCAATTTTTAAAATATAAAGGTGCGGTACAGTGTTGTGCGGTGCGACAAAAATGACTTTTGATGCTGTGCGGTGCGGTGCGGTGCGGTGTGGTGCGGTGCGGTGCTCAAAATTCCGGTGCTCGGCCACCAGCACTAGTGGGGAAGATTAAATTCGGACAGAACACAGAAGAATAAAGAGAATTTCACAGGACAGAGGTGATTGAACAGAAGAAATCACCACAGTGAACAAACCTGTAGTTTTCAATGTCCCCAAAAAAAGATTATGCCCAAACACTGTATCCCTTGTGCAACAAGGGCACCATAAGGGTGGTGGAATACTAGCGGACCATTCCATCCAACAACTATAGAAAAACGACAAAGCACCAATGATAAAGGTTCAAGTCAACTGGAATGTAATGAAAAGTATCGAATCATTTGGTCTTTGACTCTATGCTATCCTAAAGGCTGGTGATACTTCTAGATATGAAAGCAGTACATCACACAAGGGCTGACGAGACCCCTGTACACTTGAAAAAACTAAGAAGAGGAAAAAAAATCTTGTAATCTAAACAGAAACTCCAACTCATTTGAGAATATTCATATAAACGTTGTGAAATGGTATTCCCCAAAGCTTTTTTTTAGTTTATATTAAGGCCAAAGATGTTTATGTTGTCAAAAGAAGCAACAGGATGAACATCGAAAGAGGTAGAAGAGTTAAAATGAATTTTTTTGTGAGGAAGATTTGAAGAAAAACAGTTAAATTCCACAAGGTCGAGATGACACTACTGGAAAATTCTATACAAATCAGCAAAAATAGAATCGGAAAGATTAAGACGAGAAGCAACTCTAGATGCAAAATAGTGAGCAGACATGAAATGTGCAGAAGAATAGAGTGCCAAGTCATCGACATATGAACGGGAAAAATTAGATGAGCAATTCAGAATATAGTTGATGATAAAAAGGAATAAAGTGTGAAGCAAGGCAGAACTCTGATGAACACCACTGCTGACAGGGAGAGAAGAAGAGGTGCCTCATCAAGAACAGTCGATATGGAACAATTTGAAAGAATGTTTGACAAAAGTAAGCAAAGAGAAAGAAGAAACTCAAAGGAGGGGAGCTTGGAGAGCATTGACGCATAACTTACCCTGTCAAACGCCTTGATATGTCAAGAGCCATCACGCAAGACTAATCGCAATATACCCATCCATAAGGATAGAAAATATATAATTTTGAGACTGGATTGCATATCTCAGTAGAAATTGAAGGCTCTGAAACGACTTGCTGATGATAGGAATCGGGAATGATGGTACAGGATACCAGATAATCCATGGAACATGACTTTCTTAGACAAAATACAAGCGAAAGGAATAGGGCAATAGTTAGAAAAGTTAGAGTGGATTCCTTTCTTTGGAATAGGTTGGGCATATGTGCGCTTCAGACACTAAGGTATAATGTTAATACTGAATCACAGAGAGTATAACTGAACTAGGTACAGCGCCAACCCAGACACACCCTCCCAAAAAAACTGGGGGAGAAGTGGCATCAGGGTCGCTTGCGCTCCTAGCGTTTATAGATTTCAGGAGCCATGCACCCGATCAAATGTAATCACAAGTAAGGCATTGATCACCTGGGAGGGAAAAGAGGTGATAGAGAATTGCCGGGGTCGTCTAGGGCAAAAGAGAAAATTAAAAAGGTCAGCCTTTTGATCTGGAGAAAACCATCAGGGAAAATAAAAGATCAAAAAGCAGATATGCTAATGTTATTAGAGGTGTTTTCTCAGTGGACTAGAAAGATTTGTCAATAACAAAACTTTCAGTTCACGTTTATTTATTGAATGTCCTCTTTGCCTCGAGTAATATCCGTGCAACTCTTTCGAGTTAAATAAAAATTCGTGAGTTCGATAGTAGAAAGAGAATTTTTTCCACTCCCTATACACATTGTCTCCAACTTGAATGAAGCGAGAACAAGCAAGATTGAACTATGGATTTTGAGGAGAAAGATTTAGATGTAGATGGAATTAGCCTGCCTATCCCATCAGCTATTACAGTTCACCACTTCATCGACAAATGCCGAAACGTCTTCAGAATCAAAGCAATCCTTTTAGGGATAGTTAGGGCAAAGCAATGCAAAGTCATAAAGCTCAAAAGGATGCGCTTATGTTAGGATGGAGCTGTTGGAGGGAAAACATTAAATTAAGAGTTGTAATGCTGTGATCAGATTTACGAATGGGAAAGAAGATGAGGTATTTATGGATTGAATGACTAGTGGTGAAGTTCCTTAATCAGTTGCTCCAGATCGTCGAAAATGCTGATCGATTCGGCCTCTTCCCCTTCTGGCCAATAATGAAAAGACCAACCAGACCCATCTTTGTGGTCATTGAATCCCCCCAAGTAGAGCAGATCATTAGACAGTAAAAAAAAAAATAAAAAAATAAAAATAAAATTATATATTTTTTATTCAAATGTTTTTATCATCTTGAAATATCAGATGTCAAAAACTATCCGCATCCGCATCCGCATCCGCGGATATTAAAAAATAAGTATCCTCATCCGCATTCGGAAATATTGAAAATCAAGATTTGGTCCACCCTAATATATATATATATATATATATATATATATATATATACTATATAGTATATATATATATATATATATATATATATATATATATATATATATATATATATATATATATATATATATATATATATATATATATATATATATATATATATATATATTTTTATGTTAACCCAGCATTTTCTCCTGGTTATTCAAATAGTTGAAAGAGAGAGAGAGAGAGAGAGAGAGAGAGAGAGAGAGAGAGAGAGAGAGAGAGAGAGAGAGAGAGAGAGAGAGAGAGAGAGAGAGGAGAGAGAGAGAGAGAGAGAGAGAGAGAGAGAGAGAGAGAGAGAGAAAGAGAGAGAAAGAGAAAGAGAAAGAGAAAGAGAAAGAGAAAGAGAAAGAGAAAGAGAGGGAGAGAGAGAGAGAGAGAGAGAGAGAGAGAGAGAGAGAGAGAGAGAGAGAGAGAGAGAGAGAGAGAGAGAGAGAGAGAGAATCTTTAACATTAACTAGAGTAAAATAAACTGTACTTGTAATTGTATTTTTATTATTATTATTATTATTATTAATATTATTATTATTATTATATTATTATTATTATTATTATTATTATTATT
>JABUQX010020081.1:62500-77402 GCA_015478945.1 Trachelipus rathkii
TTTAATAATATGCTTTTCACTAAAATAGTATGCGAAGCGAGAAAAATTTGGAAACGGTTATTTTAAATTATTAAATGTAACTAAATATTATTTCTGATTACAAATTATAGTGGAGCTACTTCTAGGTAACTTTTGGTCGATAATGGATGGATATTTCGGCGAAGTCAGGGATGATGAAGATTTTCATTGCATGGTTCAAGGGGCTGGGAACCCTCTTTTATCATATTTTTTCTCTTCCCGTGTACGGTTGTATTGGTATGAAGAATACTTTCTGCAGCCGACACCACCCTGCAGTCATGCGGGATATGGTGCTAAGAATAAATAAAAATAAATAAAATATATATATATATATATATATATATATATATATATATATATATATATATAGTTATTATACAAAGAGTTATATATATATATATATATATATATATATATATAGTATATGTATATATATATATATATATTTATATATATTATTGAAGATATATATTATACATACTGGTAGCAGGGTCAGCCTCTAGAATAGCCACTGGTCCATACGTCCTCGTACACTGCAGCTTACCGAAAAGAGGTCGGCATCAGCTTGGAATCCTGGCAAAATTTCTTACCGAGGAAACTGTAAAAAAAAAAAAAAAAAAAATCATATTCGAAAACTACAAAAGCTACAAGGAAATGAAATACATTTTTGGAATCCTTGTAAAATTTTAGGTTAGGAAAATGTAAAAAAAAAAAAAAAAATAAACATAAAAATTGGCTATTTTTTGGGGGTGCTGGGACATAGTATATATATATATTATTTGTAAAGGTATTACACGGCAATTTAGGGGGCTCGAGCCGACGGGGAACACAGGGGGGGACGTTTTCCATACCCCGTAGGGGAGGGGCGGAGGAACCCCCGCGACACCCAAATACCAAAGAGCGGGGGTTCCGGAGACCCTCCCCGGAGGGGGGGAATTAGTCCTACCCCGTAGTTCCCCGGAAGGCCGAGTAGACCCTCTGTGACTCCCTGATATCGGTGGCATACCCTGGGGTACTCTTTAGTTAAAAAAAAAAAGCAAAATTTAATAGAAAGTCTATTTATTTTAACGAGTAACCAATAAAAGGTCTCTAAATAGGCCCTCTAATCATATTACTATAATTATTAACAATAATTTTTTTTATTTTTTTATTTTTTTACATTTTCTTATCCAAAATTTTACGAGGATTCCAAAAATGTATTCCTTTTCGCTGTAGCTATTGTAGTTTTAGATATATATATATATATATATATTTTTTTTTTTTTTTTTTTTTTTTTTTTTTTTTTTTTTTGCATTTCTTTATAAATTAGACCAGCATTCCAGCAATGTTTTCCTTTCCCGGTAGCTGCTGTAGTTTTTGAGATATGGATTGTGGCTCTTCTAGAGTCATTCTCGACCATATATATATATTTTTATAGTAGCTGTTTTATATTTTTTTATATATATTTTTATTTTTTTTTATTTTTTTATTATATATATATATATATATATATATATATATATATATATATATATATATATATATATATATATATATATATATATATATCTTATATATATATAGGTGGGATGGTTTAAACCATCAGTTTAAAACCATTTGGTTTAAATCATGGTTTAAACCACATAAAAACCAATGGTTTAAGGTTAAACCATAAAAAACCATGCATAAAATATTTAAAAAATGTATTTATTAATGGTTTTCTTTAGCATGTTGATATGGTTTTCTCAATTTTTCAATCGAAGAGTAACTGAAAGGCAATAAAAATTTTCTGCTGATTTTATATTATTTCGAAGCTATGGTGAGAGTATATATATATATATATATATATATATATATATATATATATATATATATATATATATATATATATATATATATATATATATATATGGTTATTATTATTATACGTATATATTACTGGTAATATATATACTGTGATATATATATGTATATATATATGTTATGTTATATATATATATATATATTATATTATTATATATATATTATTTATATATTATTATATATATATATATATATATATACATATATATATATACTAAAAATTTAACATGCTTTAAAACATGACTTTGTTTGAGCCCTTGGAGGATTCATTTCTACCCATCGATGCCACATTTCAAAAAGATCATAATAAAAACTCATTTGTGGAGTGTGTGGCCACAGTGCATCAACCAAGCTAGAAGGCAATGACTGTAAACTAAGTGATGAGGTTTATATTTGGAAAAATATGAATATGGAGCTAGAACAGCTTAATCCACCACTCAACAGACAAGATTTATAGCAAAAGTAAAAAGGAGATATCATCAGGCAGTAAACAGAAGCTCACTTATTGGCATATATTTTTAACCCAAGATATCAGACCGCAGTACTTCCAGAGGATGAGTATTCAAAAACAATGGAATTTATGGAATAATATTAAGAGCAAATTCTCCTCCATTTCATAAAAGTTACCTATTTGATGAGTCTCTGTTGTCAGCAGTGACTCCTTCATCTTGGTACAGATCTCTCAAAGAAAAATTAGATGAGAAGGTCATATATAAAATAATTAGCATATTGTCAGCAACTTCATCAACTGCTAATGTTGGAAAGGGTATTTTCAACTTTTGAACTTGTGCAAGCAAACACTAGAAATAGGTTGGGAACAGCCACAAAGCTGGGAAATTAGTTTTGTATAAAACTGTTAATGATAATTTTCAGCTCTGACTCTTTAATTTATTTAACCCTCTGTCTCTTATATATATAGTATATATTATTATTATTATTATATATATATATTATTAAGTTATTATTACATATATATATTGTATTAACTCGTCAAAGGGTTATTACATATATATATATAGTTATTATTACATATATATATATATATATTACAGTATATATATATATATATATATATATTCCTAGTATTCAAATATAAAGGTAAATAAGAATTCCTTTGTGTATCATTATAGGTTAATTTGAATAAACTTTCCTTTATGTTTTTTTTTTCTTTCTTTTTTTTGGTAAAATAATAAAGTATAACCTTTTTTTTTTCAGATATAGTTTATATTATAATATACCCTCTTATTTTTTACTTTTATGAGTTTATGTAAAACCAAAAATAATAATAATTTTATACCGAGTTTACAGTTATCAAGAAAATTTGAAATTTAAGAATCTAAAGAAATCTATTAAGGAATTTTAAAATATGTGTTAGCACATGTGTATAACAGTTTCCAGTAATGATTTTTGCCTTTAAAATCTATTAAAACCAATAAAAACCACATTAAAACCATAAAAATAGCATAAAAAAACCCAAAAAAAAAACATTGGTTTATTTGGTTTATTTAAAAAATCCAATGGTTTTTTTTTTTTTTAAAAACCATGTTTTTTTCCAACCCTATATATATATATATATATATATATATATATATATATATATATATATATATATATATATATATATATATATATATATATATATATATTATATATATATTTATTTTCGAAAATATATGAAGTAGATATATATATATATATATATATATATATATATATATATATATATATATGACAAAATTCACGTTTTTTATTTCTTTCTTTTTATTTATTTAATTATTTATTAAAGTGACATATTAGTAATTTTTTAATTAAAAACAAACTATCTACGTTAGCTCTACTTGTTGGCCAATCACAATCCATCTAGGTTAGGTCTGCGTTTTGTGCAACCACGATCCATCTAGGTTAGGTCCTAGTGTACGGCTTTTAATTCTAGGGCACCACGATCCATCTAGGTTAGGTCCTAGGTTAGGTTTAAATTTTGAGCAACGACGATCAATCTAGGTTAGGTCCTACTGTACGGCTTTTAAGTCTAGGTTAGGATAAAGTGTGGTTAGGTACACACAGATTCAAACAATATATATATATATATATATATATATATATATATATATATATATATATATATATATATATATATATATATATATATATATATATATATATAAAGTCGCAAGTTTGTGCGTACGTTTGTGTACTCAAGCCGACTCGCTGACTTGAGTCGCATGGCTACCATGAGTCATGCGACTCAAGAAAGCGAGTCGTCTTGGGAACACAGATGTACGCATGAACATAGATCAAATACTGGAAGTTCTTACCATATATATATATATATATATATATTAGAGTTATGAAAATAAATGTAGCCTAAGGCCTAACAACAATATACATATATATTGTTGCTATATATATATATATATATATATATATATATATATATATATATATATATATATAGTAAATTATGAGACTTAAAAATTCGAATTAATAGCCTTTAGTTGCCTAGACCTGTCCTGTAAATTGTAAACAAACTCAAAACTGAAGAAGGTTAATTTGATTTGTCATTGAAGATGAAAGTAAGAAAGTTCTTCGATTTGGAAGAATGACTTGCCAAATCGAAAACGCTCAAAGATTCGGACGCCACTTATTGAATAACCAAAAATATTAATTTTAAAACAATTACTGTAACTAAAAAATACTTACTCTTTAGCTTTGACCTTAAATGATCTGTAACGCTAGTTGGGAACACTAAGGAAAATTTATTTTCTCCAAAGTTTTAATCTAGTTACCGAAATAATAGTACTAGCTGCCCAGGAAGAACGATAAAGTTGGTACAAAAAAATTTTCTGCAGTTTTTCATTTTCATTGAATTTGAAGTACTTCCTTTCCATTGAAAAGGGACTCTGTTAACCCCTGAAAATCAGAGGTGACACTTTAGCAGTGAATGTCTCAACTTGCCTTTTTTAGAGAGGTTCACTAGCTAACGATGTTGATTAATGTTATTATGTTACGGAAAGAACAACACTCTCCTATAACTCTTGTTTACTCTTGTGATTATTTAATAAAAAAATAAATTTTTTACATGATCCATGATATCCTGCAATACTACTGCTACTACTACTACTACTACTACTACTACTACTACTACTACTACTACTACTAATAATAATAATAATAATAATAATAATAATAATAATAATAATAATAATAATAATAATAATATACACATTCTAGTAATATTACTGGTAATCAAGGCCGTAGAAAGGGAGGAGTAGTAATAGGGGGATTCCGGACGTGTCCTGGGCCCCCGCAGAGCTGCCCAGCCAGGAACCTTCCTGAGGCTTTTTTGAGGCCCAAATTTTTACCTGACCTTGACCTTTTGGGCCTTGTAATTTTTGGCCGCCTTATTTCGCTTATTTACCGATTCTAGGAAAATTCTTGAAATTTCTTTTTTTTTTTTTTTTTTTTTTTCAGATACGTTAGTTAGTTATTTTAAGTTTGTGTAGTTTATTTTGTTCATGTTCTTTCATGAGCCTTTTTTAATGGTGTCAACCTTGTTGTTTTTTCGTTACGTTCCGCCATTTTGTTTTATATTGCGTTTTGTTAATCATCGTCATAATTTTCAATCGTCGCTTTCGTCGGGTTGAATCGCAAATTCATCGTCCACGCCATCGTCGCGTTTTTTAACAAATTCCGCAGTCGCCTCCACTGGCCCGAATCGCCTAGCAAAGCGCTTGAAGACTGAAACGCATTCGTAGCAAAGAACCGCGCAGCACCGCACCGCACCGCACTGCACCAAGCCGGATAGTTTTTTTTTTTCGCTGTTTCGCATCCTCGTTTTTCTATAACTCATGAATGTATTTTAATATCCACGAATACATCCATAGACACATACACTCACCCTTATACACACGCACCCTCATCATCCCAGTCCTTCCCTCCTACCCCGTTTCATTCACCGTATCTCTATACACATTCCATTCACCGTGACTGCTTTATCTGTCTGTGCTCTCCAAGAAGCTGGGTCTTCCGTAAGCTTTACCATAAATTATTAAATTTATTTCAAATTTTGTTACATATATATTATTATTGGTTGTATATTATTATTATTGGTTACATATTCTTTGAGATGATTCCTACATATTATTATTGTTATTATCTGCTATTATTATTATTATATTATTACATATATTATTATTATTATTATTATTATTATTATATATACATACATATATAATGTTTTACGCTCTCTGAAAGGTCTCGAAATTTGGGTCCTTTGCGAAGGGTCGCCACATGTCACGATACTGGCTTTCAGCTTCATTGCACGTGGTCAGACGCCTGCGCATTGCAAGCAGCAGCGAACATGCGCATGCGTATCGTCGATTTTCTTCGATGCGAATACCCACCCACACAAACAAGTGAAATTGTGGGAATTTGTGGGCCGTGATCTGCCAAACACCGATCGAATCTGACCGTGTCTTCTGGGCGGCGTGGCATCACACCAGCCTGCCTGACGCCCTTTAATAGCAGCAAACAGTCGCCACTTATAGAAGGCGTTATTTTTGAGTGCATAAAGATCAAATTTTTGGAAATAGCTATTTCCATATTAAAAGTTTAGAAAAGCGCATCTCGATTTTGCATTTTATATATATGCAATATATATAGGCAAGTATATATATATATATATATATATATATATATATATATATATATATATATATATATTATTATTATTATTGTTGTTACATAGCAGTTATTGGCTATTATTGCTATATATATAAAAATACAAATATAGCATAGTTACAATGAGAGAGAGCAAAATCACTATCAGCCATACATCAATACCATAGCGGGGTCATACTTACCAATACACAATTGCCACATTATCAACCCGTTACGCCATTTATAGCCACATTGAGCAGAAATAAATGCTGTGGGCTACTTACATCAACAATACATGGCATCACCCATAAATACTTACAATCACATCTACCTAGTACACATGAGGCCTAGACAAGGGCGGGCCAACTGGTTTCTGGCCGAGACGGTTACGGGATGGCCATACACACCCCGGGCTCACTGGTACGTCTATTAATCACTATGAAATATTTGCGTATCAATACGCAGTATCCCCGCTAGGGCATACGCTAGGCTTTTTTATACACAATACAATACTCCAGCCACTAGGTCCGCTTCACTCCAGGCCTGGCCACACCACAGCCCGACAGTGGCTTCCAGATCAACAGCACACCACCTCTGATGGCATAACCAGCCGTAGCTCACACTCCACACTCCGGTTACATCATCATCATCATCAACACCCACCTGCACACTATTGGCTATATATATATATTATATTATATTGTTATTATACATATTGCTATATATGCTACGTTATATATATAAATATATATATATATATATATATATATATATGTTATATATATATATTGTTATGTATAAGATTTTTTTTACTAAAATAAATGATCATGTATCAGGAACGGTAATAGAGGGAGGTTTGGGTAAAAGCTCTCATCAGCTGATCTCAATTGTCACTGATGAGTCGAAGCCATGTTGCTGGTCTCTAAACCAGGAAAGCCGACCAACATTAAAAAGCCGCAAATTCCATTTGGCCAGGTTGTCAATATAAATAATGCAGAGAATGAAAAGGAAGAAAATCCAGCAGTGCCCGATAGCAGCAATCACTTTATATTGTTACCATACGAAATTTTTACAAAAACACAATATTACCTAAAGCAGTAAACAGCAAATCAACAGGTGCTACCTGACCCAGCGGGAATATGCGCGTTTGCCTCAACGCTTATCAGCTTAACTCATAGCCAGCGACCATACTTATTGTTAACCACATATTTATTAAATTACATACCTTAAAAAGCAGCAAATCAGTAACAATAGAGGTGCTGGCAGTAAATGCGTGGGGCCAGTGCTTTGCTCTACTGCTTTACGCGACCTCGCGCTTACCAGCGACCACATGGGTTTACATTGCTTTAACTCATAAGCATTAAGATGTACCTTAAAAGCGTAAATCAGCGGTCAATAGTGCTGGCGATAGCACCGCGGGACAGAGTGCTTTGCTCACTGCCTATCGCCACCATGCCTTACCGTTTCTAATTATAGCAGGGCTTATTGCTTTAACTCATATAGCTTGTTAACATTACATACCCAGCAGTAAATCAGTAACACAGGGGACCTGGCCAGTTAGGGATAGTGCTTTTTGCTCTTACCGCGCTTTACTGCTTTTAACCAAATGGGCCACAGCTTTAATCATAAAGATTCGCTTTTAACTCATATAGCTTTACTTCTATTTAACTCATGTTTTACTGTTAACCATAAAGCTTACTGCTAATCTCACAGTTTAAACTGTAAAGCAGTTTACTGTTATCCTCGTTATATAATAGCTTTAACCACAGGTTTAGTTAACATTATGTTCTTTTATCTTTGTTTAATACTTTTATTTATTTTTATTATTATTTTTATTTATTTTATTATTATTTTTATTATTTTTTTATTTTTGTTACAGTTTAAGCCATTTACATGCCTATTGCCATATTTAGAACATGGGTCAATACTACTATGACAGGCCTTATGCATCAAGCCTACTCAGACACTTACAGCTTACTCCATAGATACCATTCTCAGCATTTGCCATACTTATATAGCTGAAAATGCTGGTCATTGAGACACACACAGACACACATTCGTGCCAGGTTTCTTATACATCACCAAACTGCTCATGACATACTATGCAAAGAACATCACTGCTCGCGTGATCACGCCATTTACCCATAGATCCCGTTATTTCAAAGACTTTTACATCACCAGTCACATACACAGTCAATATCACATCACGCATTTGCGCTACACACGCAGAATTTACAGCCAATACAGCATTTGCTTAGCACCACATCAACGCATTTACTAACATGATTTATTTCACACACAGCATTTGGCTAGCATACACGCTTATAATTCTCCAAATAACACAGATTTATTTACAACATCGTCAATGGGCAACATTACTCTGCCAACAGCTGGCAATATCATTACACAGTTATAACGTGGCAATTATTAAACATTTTTATGTTTTTACTAAAGAAATTTATATTACTCATTCAAATATAACCAAAATTATTTCAAAGTTTCTTAAAAATCAATCATTATCTTTGAATAAAGAATTTATTATTAACTGTTAATACTTTTATATAAATTTTATATCCATCGTTTGTCTCATTGTAATGAAATTCTTTAATAAAAAACATATATTTACGTACTTCTTAAAAGCCACAAATCAGTGCAAATCAAATTTGCTTTCACACCGCTGCCACGTTTCTGCCCATTGACCCTGCAGTTTATCACTTTGAACATGTAGTAAAAATGGTCGTACTGCTGATAACACGTATTTATTAAAACTGGTTCTATTTCAGGTCAACAATTATTCAATTTCATTATTTATTAGTTTTCAGCGTTAACGTATTATTTCGTTTTTATCGGATTTTCTTTGTTATTATGTTGCTGGTCTGACAATCCATCACGCCGAAAACAGGCAACGCCCCTACCTCTTCAGATATGAGTCCTCTTCTTCAAATGTGTTGACACTTAGAGTCTAATGCATTTTTTTGTATGCCGGAAGATTTACAGGTTCAAACATATTAAACCGAGTCTTTCCGTGGGGTCGCGGGTAATACCAAATAGAGTCTAAATTTGAAGCCCAATGATACCATGATTTAAGCCTATCGTCATCAGCAGCAGATCACATTATTACTCTTCTCTATAGATAAACTCGACAGTCAAGATCCTACAGTAAGAAGGAAATGTGTTCTCTCTTATTTTTAGTATGAATTCGTATGATCGAGTTTGTCGTGTCTTGAAAATTAACTCTGTTCTTAAATTGGGATGAGCAGGTGTGCTTTTACGATTTTTAGACTCTCAACCATTTTGTAACGGCGTCATCGCAGTTGGTGCATCAGCCTGATCTTCGTAGCAAAGTGTTTTATTTTTACTGGCGTGTTAACACGATTAGAATAAATACCAATGGCGATTGTGCCTCACTCAGAATAGATAATATTATTCACTGCGAAACCACGTGAGGTATAGTGATCTTGTAAACTGACATCTTCGCATACTATATTGGCGCGGATTTTCTCTTATGATATCGTTAAACTTTTTCATTATCATTAAATATTTCAAATATACGTTTCCTGGATATTTATTTACTTGAACATTTTTAATTTTATTTATAGAAAATACCATTTCACTGGTAAAGTTTCTTTTCCAGTGAAATGGTATTTTCTATAAATAAAATTAAAAATGTTCAAGTAAGAAATAAAATGGACGGTTCATAATATAGGAAGCGGTATATTTGAAAATACAAAAATGATGTAATGAAAGTTTACAACGGTGTATCATAAAGAAAATGTTTTCGCGACCGCGTAGTAATATTACGCCGGCGGGATCATGCGTCGGTTCCGCACCGGGTCGCGCTTGCGGGCGCTCTTGCGTTTTGCTTCACGTGATCTACTATAAATCTAGTGAATGAAATATTATCTATTCTAGTGAAATTAATAATTATTCCTCAATGTAAGTATTTATTATAAATATGATATACACTTAGTAAAAATAAAACACTTTTAATACAGATCAGATAACTTGTGCACCGCTTAACAGCTAAATGACTATGATTTTTTAAATGAGTTGGGGTCTAAGATAATAAAGCACACCTGCTCAAATACAAGTTTAAAGAACAAAGTTAATTTTCAAAAGACGATAAAATAATTCTCGACCAATCACATACGAGGTCATATAGAGATAAGGATTACTCGGACCAATCACAAGTAAGGAAAACATTTCATCTGCTTAAAGGATCTTACCGATCCAGCATGTTTCAGTTTGAAATATATTTATAAAAATAATAATAATAACAATGATTCTCGATTCTTGTCTATACTGGAATTACCTTTTGACCTGGTATTAGGCTTAAATCAGCATGGGATACAAAAAGACTTATCCTAAATTTAGGCCTAAATTTAGGCCTAACGTAGTTATTGCACCACATTTTACAGAAAAAGGTCAGTTTGAAATATATTTTGACCTGGAATTAGGCCTAAATCGCCCCTGGCTACAAAAAGGATTATCCTAAATTTAGGCCTAAAGTAGTTATTTCAACACATTTTACAGAGAGAGGTCAGTTTCGTATCTGTAAGGAGTGCGGGTTGTTGTGTTTTCTTGTGATGGATTGTCAATGTACATAGATAATAATAATAATAATAATAAAGAAAATCCGAATTATTTAAAAAACTTTGAAATATTTTTAGTTAACATCGAGCGAATAATATAAATGTAAGTGAATAATTGTTATTTTTAAATAAGAACTTAGAAAGATTTTAATAAAATACATGTTATGTTAGCAGAGAAGAACTTATTTTGTTATTTTTATACTTATTACATGGCTAAAGATGATGTAAAGCAGTAAGTCAATGGAACAAAACGTGGCATAGCTTGGTGTAGAGGGGTGCTAGGGGCTGACCTTACTGATTTACTGATTTATTGCTTTAAGGTACGTAAAATATATGTTTTTAATAAAATTTCATAAAATTTTAGTAAAAGTTATTTTAAAACTTGATAGTTATAAAATTTATAAACAAAAAGTATTAACAGTTAATAATAAATTCTTTGTTCAAAGATAATGATTGATTTATTATAGAAGTTTTAAGAAACTTTAAAATAATTTTAGTTATATTTGAATGAGTAATATAAATGTACGTGTTTAATTAAAACATAAAATGTTTTAATAAATTATACGTTATATGTGTAAGTGAGTGTGCGTGTGTGTGGGTGTGTGTGTGTGTGTGTGTGTGTGTAAGTAAATCTGTGTGTGAGTGTAAGTAAATCTGTGTGTGTGTGTGTGAGTGTAAGTAAATCTGTGTAAGTAAATCTGTGTGTGAGTGTAAGTAAATCTGTGTGAGTGTAAGTAAATCTGCGTGTGTAAGTAAATCTGTGTGTGTGAGTGTAAGTGTAAATGTAAGTGTCTATGGGTAAATGTAAGTGTCATAGTGAATGTGTGTATAAGTGTCATAGTGAATGTGTGTATAAGTGTAAGTGTGTGTGTGTGTGTGTGTGTGTGTGACAGCGTGTGTATAAGTGTAAATGTAAGTGTCTATGGGTAAATGTAAGTGTCATAGTGAATGTGTGTATAAGTGTCATAGTGAATGTGTGTGTTCTAAATAATAATAACAATAGGCATGAAGTAAATAACACTAAGTATAATAATAAAAATAAAAATAATAAAAATAATAATAAAATAAATAAAAATAATAATAAAAAGTATTAAAACAAAATAAAAAACATAATGTTAATAAATATATGAGTTAAAGCAGTAAAACATATGAGTTAAAGCAGTAAAACATACGAGTTAAAGCAGTAAAACATGAGTTAAAGCAGTAAAACATGAGTTAAAGCAGTAAAACATGAGTTAAAGCAGTAAAACATATGAGTTAAAGCAGTAAAACATGAGTTAAAGCAGTAAAACATGAGTTAAAGCAGTAAAGCAGTAAAACAAAAGCATACTAATCCCTCCTTGGTGTTAGGTCACACCTCTATTGATTTACTGATTTACTGCTTTAAGGTATGTAATGTTAATAAATATATGAGTTAAAGCAGTAAAACATATGAGTTAAAGCAGTAAAACATGAGTTAAAGCAGTAAAACAGTAAAACAAAAGCATACTAATCCCCTTGGTGCTATGTAACACCTCTATTGATTTACTGATTTACTGCTTTAAGGTATGTAATGTTAATAAATATATGAGTTAAAGCAGTAAAACAGTGAGTTAAAGCAGTAAAGCAGAAAGTTAAAGCAGTAAAGCAGAAAGTTAAAGCAGTAAAGCAGTAAAACAAAAGCATCTAACCCTCTATTGATTTACTGATTTACTGCTTTAAGGTATGTAATTTTAATAAATATGTGAGTTAAAGCAGTAAAACATATGAGTTAAAGCAGTAAAACATGAGTTAAAGCAGTAAAGCAGTGAATAAAACAGCTCCCCCCTTAGTGTTAGGTAACACCTCTATTAGATTTACTGATTTTACTGCTTTAAGGTATGTAATGTTAATGTTTTTAATAAAATTTCGTACAGTTGTAGTAAAATAAAATGATTATATATCAGACACTCTGGATTTTTTTTCTTCCTTTCTCATTCCTCATTCTTTTTCATTATTTATATTGGTATAACTTCTTAAATAGATTTCTAATTTTAATGTTATTGGTCAGCTTTTCCTGGTTTTAGAGTGTAACTACACGACCTCAGTACTCGACTCATCAATTGTGAATTAGTCGCTGATGGGGCTTTACCCAAAACGCTCCTCTGGATACCGTTCCTTGATACATGACTCATTTTTATTTTAAGTAAAAGGTGTATATATATATATATATATATATATATATATATATATATATATATATATATATATATATATATATATATATATATATATATATATATATATATATATATATATATATATGTGTGTGTGTGTGTAGGTGTGGGTGTAGCTATGGCTGGTATATGGGTGGGTGTATGTGTCTAGGTATGTGTGTTTGTGTGTGTAGGTATAGGTGTGAGCGTAAGTTCCTATGGGTAGGTGTATGTGTGTATAAAAAGCCTAGCGTATGTGTGTGTGTGTGTATAAATAGCCTAGCGGGTGTGCGTGTGTGCATAAGTGTCATAGTGTGTGTAGACGTGGGTGTAGGTGTGAGCTAGGGTTGGTGTATGTATCCATGGCAGGGTCGGTAAGGGTGGGTGTGTGTATATAGGGCGGGTGTATGTGTCTAGGCATGTGTGTGTAGGTGCAGATGTGAGTGTAAGTGTCTATGGGTGGGTGTATGTGTGTGTGTATAAGTAGCCTAGCGGGTGTGTGTGTGTGTGTGTGTGTGTATAAGTAGCGTAACGGGTGTGTGTGTGTGTGTGTGTATGTGTGAGTGTGTAAGTATGTTTATATGTATGAGTGTGTGTATGGATGATAGCGATTTTACTCTCTCTCTCTCGTTGTATATATATATATATATATATAATATATATATATATAGATACTTAAATAACATATATATATATATATATATATATATATATATATATATATATATATATAGAGATTTTACACTCTCTCTCTCTATATATATATATATATATATATATATATATATATATAAAATGCAAAATCGAGATGCGCTTTTTCTAAACTTTTAATATGGAAATAGCTATTTCCAAAATTTGTGCTATGCATAAAAATCCTTTATATATAAGTAACATTTGTTTATATATTAAAGGGCATTCAGACGGAGCCCAATTAGTTAAGTCCTATACACTTCCTTAAGAGGCTACGGGTCGAGTTCCAGTTCGGTCAGTGACTGGTATAGGTCACTTTTTTTAAATTCCCGCAATTCCTTTGTTCATTCTTGTGGGTGGGATGATTCGCATCAGAAGATAGATGATGTTATGCGCATGCGCATGATGCATATACATGTATGCGCAAACGTCTGTGCATATACAATGGCTAAGTAGTATAAAATGACATGTGGGACCATTCCTTAAAGAGTGCCCAAGGGGTTCAGGATACCCGTGAAACCTTCCAGAAGAGTACAAGAGCAACTATATGAACACATTGGAGAAAAGATATATATATATATATATATATATATATATATATATATATATATATATATATATATATATATATATATATATATATATATATATATATATATATATATATATAGTGAAAAGCAAATTTGAAAATAGATTCAATGAAATTTATGGTATAGGGCAGTGGGATGCCCATCTTGGAGAGCACAGCGAGCAAATTAAAAATTTAAAATTTTTTGGCGAGCCACACATAGGACGACGACCACTAATAATCAGTAATTTATTATATATATATATATATATATATATATATAGCAGCATAGTTACCTCCCCTAATCTATAGGAGTATACATATATATATATATATAGTATATATATATAGTAGAGAGA
>JABUQX010020082.1:20000-32066 GCA_015478945.1 Trachelipus rathkii
ATATATATATATATATATATATATATATATATTATATATATATTATATATTTATATATATTATATATATATATATATATATATATATAATATATATATATAAACAATATTTAATATATATATATAAATATATATTATATATATATATATATATATATATATATATATATATATATATATATATATATATATATATATATATATATATATATATATATATATATATATATAATATCTATATATATATATATTATATATATATTATATATATACTATAATATATATATATATATATATAATTATATATATTTATATTATATTATTATATATATATATATATACCCTTATTATACACTTAAGGGTATGAAAGTGGCGGTAAGGCTGGACTTTCTTTTCGTCTTGCGTCATATTCTTATACTACTTTTCTGTTACCGGTGCATGTTTTTTTTTCTTGTTTTTTATTTTTACAATAGAGTTCGCACCTCACGGCATAGCCTTATTGAAGGAAGGGAACTTCCTTTGGGTAATTTTTCTACCTAGAATCCGGAGTAGGGATCGAACCCGGGCCCTTGCCATGCGACTCTGTCGCATCTTACCCCCTTGGTCAATGGGTAAAGAAGGTGGGTGACGACCTATATATATATTAATTATATTTATATATATATATACTATATATATATATATATATATTATATATATATATATATATATATATATATATATATATGTATATATTATATTTATATATATATATATATATATATATATATATATATATATATATATATATATATATTAGTATATATATATATATATTAATATATATATATATATATATATATATATATATTATATATATATATATATATATATAATTATATATATATATATATAATATATATATACGGTATATAATATATATATATATATATATATATTATACTATATTATATATATTATAATATATATATTATATATATATTATATATATATATATATAATATTATATATATATATATTATATATATATATATATCATATTATATATATATAGTAGTGATGCTACGTCCGGACCCGTCCTCCACCCTTTTCGATATGAAGGAATAGAGCTAACGCCTTCAAACTTGGTATATAATCTATGTATGGGATAAGCATGAATCCGTGTAAATTTCAAGTTTGTAGGATGTATATAGAGGGGGGTCACCCCCGAGAGCGTATCCGCTACGCCCGCGTTTATACCCTTTTGGCTTTCCAAACCCGAGATTGAGTTAGGCCTAACGAGAGTAAGGTTCGAGCGTGATGACGTAATCTCGTCGCAGACGAGATTACGTCAGTGCGCGAGCGTGCGCATGCGCATACACATACATATTATTATTATTATTATTATTATTATTATTATTATTAATTATTATTATTATTATTATATATTATTATTAATTATTATTTTATTACGTCGAAGATCTTCCCGAGGAATTGATTCTGAGTTTTGCAAAATCGTTTTTTTACGCCTCCGAACTTTTGCTTTCGCCGCGGTTGCTTCTTCGATCCCGTTTTCAGACTCCGACATTGATGCCTGCCAGCCTTCGAGAACTTATCGTATCGTGCTAAAATTGGAGTATGGTTAGATGCTGAGGTAACCTCATTGTTCATACGAATTTTACGTCCCCATGGGTCCTCCCGAATGGGGAACCCCCCCTTAAAAAAAAAATTAAATTGATCGTATAAGGTTGAAATTTGGTGGGAGGATTCAGAGTTGAGTTTCTAGAAAGACTTGGTATTGGAATCTGATGAGTTGACTCCGGCACCGGTGCTGGAGCCACTGCGGTGCCAAGTTAATAAACAGTCGTATAACAACAATATTATTGGTGTCATTATATATGTTAATGGATCTGTAGATTTCGAAAATAATGGTTTCAGAACCATCAAGAAAAAAAATAAATCAAATAATAAATAAATAAATAAATAAAATTTCTTATTCTTTTTTGTTTATAACTTACAAATTTACGTTTTTACATACCCTAAAGCAGTTAATCACTAAATCAACCAACCCACCATCCCCCTCGTCCATCGTGTCTATTGATCTAATTGATTAAGGTCAAAATTTTTACTAAAATTGTAACGTTTTACATACCCTAAAGCAGTAAATCACTAAATCAAACCACTCTCCAAGCACCCTCCTGTCCTGTCGTGATCTATTGATCTATTGATCTATTGATTAAGGTAAAATTTTTACTAAAATTTTACGTTTTTACATACCCTAAAGCAGTAAATCACTAAATCAAAACACTATCCAACCTCCCTCCTGACCATCTGTGATCTATTGATCTATTGATTAAGGTCAAATTTTTACTAAAATTGTAACGTTTTACATACCCTAAATCAGTAAATCACTAAATCAAACCACTATCCAACCTCCCTCCTGACCATCTGTGATCTATTGATTATTGATTAAGGTCAAATTTTTACTAAAATTGTAACGTTTTACATACCCTAAATCAGTAAATCAGTAAATCAAACCACCATCCGGCCACCCTCCTGTCCATCCTTGATCTATTGATCTATTGATCTATTGATTCAAGTCACATTTCGAGTATCATTTTGAATAAACATAACATAAAATCAAGTTCTTTATACAAACATCAATCAATATATGTTAACGTAACAAAGTTTTCAATTAATGAAAGCTTACCTTAGCATCCATCTGAATATGAATATAACCCACAAAGACAAACTTAGCACATCTTAAACAGGAATAAACTGGTAACGCTAACAAAGTTCCACACTTAACAACAGTAAAGTAACTAATATAGCATACAAAGACGTAACCTACTTACACTTTTCTAACATATCGCTGTTATTTTACATTAAGACTGTAATATTTAACAAAAATTTACCATAACCGTGTGTAATTATCATACAGACCAATGAGTATACTCTAACGTAACAAAGTTTTCACATTAATAAAGCTAACATAGCATCAACTGAACTAGAAATATGTCAACAACAAACTAACACATCTAAGAGGAATAAGCAGTCAACATTAACAAAGTTCCACACTTAACACCAGTAAAGCAACTAACATGGTATGCAAAACGTAACCTAATCTTACTTTTTCAAGCATAACTCTAACATATTAACGTTAATCTTACACTAACACAGTAACATTTAACTAAAATTTACCACAAATATTGGTTAATTATACTGATCAACGAAAGTATCTAACGTAATAAAGTTTTCCCACATCACATACTAACCATAGCGTAACATGAAACTAAGAAAATAAATGCCAAAAAGACAACCTAACACAACTTACACACAATAAACTGTTAACATTAACAAAGGTTCACACTTAACACCTGTAAAGCAACTAACATGTATGCAAAGCGTAATCTAATCTTACTTTTTTCAAGCATATCTCTAACTTATTAACGGTTAATCTTACACTGACTCAGTAACATTTAACATAAAATTTATCACAACATTGGTTAATATACTGATCAACGAATATACTCCAACGTAATAAAGTTTCCACATCAATAACCTAACATGCGTAAAACAATGAACTAAGAAAATAATGTACAAAGACAAACCTAACACAACTTAATACAGAAATAAACTGTTAACATTAACAAGTTCCACAGAGTTCTTTATATACTAATCAGTGAATATATGCTACATAACAATGTTTTTCACATTAATAAAAGCTAACATAGCATCATATGAACTAGGAAAATAATGTACAACGACAAAATAACACAACCTACGCCCTAATAAACTGTTAATCATTACAAAGTTCCACACTTAACACCAGTAAAGTAACTAACTTTACATACAAACTTAACCTGTTCATCACTTTTTCCAAGCATATCCCTAACATATTAACGTTAATCTTACATTGCCACAGTAACATTTATCAAAAAATGTATCATAAGCCTTGGACCGATTATCATACAGACAACGAATATATGCAAACGTAACAACGTTTTTACATTATCATAGTAATAATTTAACAAAAATTATCATAACTTATCCCAAATAACATTATCTCTTTTTAGAATCCTTCCGCCCTTTCAGAAAATAAAACTCTAAACTGAAAATGATTTTAAGCCTAATAACATTTGCATAAAAGTTGATGCAAATACTTATTATATTACCCTCTGACAGGAAATTATGAGCAATGTAAATAGTCGCCATTCTGTTTACAATTAAATATAAATGACACATCGTTGGGAATAACGAAACGCCTTAACACAAAAAGAAGTTCTTTATATACTAACCAGTTATATCTTAACATAACAAGGTTTTCACATTAATAAAGCTAACATAGCATCATATGGACTAAGAAAATAATGTACAACGACGAATCTATCACAACTTAAGCATGAATAAACTGTTAGCATTAACAAAGGTCCACACTTAACACCTGTAAAGTAACTAACACTGCATACAAAACGTAACCTATTCATGCTTTTTCCAAACATATCTCTAGCATATTAACGTTAATTTTACATTGACACAGTAATATTTAACAAGAATTTATCATAACCTTGTTTAATTATCATACAGACCATTGAATAACTGTAAACATAGCAAAGTTTTATTCAAACATAACACAAAATAAGTTCTTTATATACTAACCATCGAGTATAAGCTAACGTAACAACGTTTTTTACATTAATAAACCCAACATAACATAACCTGAACTAAGAATATAATGTACAACGACAAACCCAACACACCATACGTACGAATAAACCACTAACATTAACAAACTTCAGCCCTTAACAACAGTAAAGTACATAACACTTCGTCCAAAACGTAACCTATTCACACTTTTTCATGCATATCTCTGACATATCAATGTTAATTTTACATTAACATCGTAATATTTAACAAAAGTTTAGCATAAACCTGTCTAATCATCATACTGACAAAGAATATAATGCTGACGTAACAAATGTTTTACATCAACTTCGTAACATTTAACAAAAAATTCATCATAACCTCGTTTAAATATCATAATCCCCAGCGAATAATCGCAAACATAACAAAGTTTTAACCAAACATAACAAAAAATAACAAAATTTTATCCTAACATAACATAAAAATAAGTTCTTTGAGTAAAATATCACAGTAAAACGTAATAATTTACTGATTTTAAAGCAGTAAATCAGTAAATCAGTAAATCAAACCACCCATCCCTGCAGTCCCCTATCCGTCCCACCCACCTGTGATCTATTGAGCTATTGATTCAAGTCATATTTCAAGTATCATTTTGGACAAACATAACATAAAAATATGTTCTTTATATACTAACCTACGAATATATGCTTTATATTCGTAGGTTAGTATATAAAGAACATATTTTTAACCCTGACTAGGAATATAAATGTACATGCAAACCTAACATCCCGCGTAATGAATAGATCATCTAACATCCTGAAGAAATTCCTACTGATCAAGGTACAGTAGCTAACAGGTCATACAATACTCGATATGTTCTCACCTTTTTCGAGCATATTAGCAACAGGTATAAAGCGGTATTATCTAACAAAATCCTTAACAAAGTGACCAATCTATCAAAGATGCACCATCTTGAACTATGAATTGACACTATCTTCATCAAAGTGTCACTCGTTTCGAGTATAACATCATTTGACCTATGAATACAACGTAGACATTTAGCAAAAGTCTAGGGCAAACCTAACATTACTTAACAAAAACTTAACCTAGGCTCACGTTCCTAACACATCATCGTCAGTTAACACAGCAATTATCTTACAAAACTCCATCATTTCTTCTAACAAATCAGTGTTTATTGTCCACATTGTCCATAGTAAACTATTTAACATAACGTACTAACTTACGAATAAAAGTTTTCATTAACAAAGAGTATCTAAAGCAACACATTACCTTCCGAGAGAAAACCCAGGGGGTGCGCCCCTTGAAAGGGGTGTGAATCCTGCGAGGGGGTCACCCAAGGGTGTAAGCGGGCCTTGGGCCTCAGCCCGAAGGGGCTGAGCCTTCACCCGCTCCTCGGAGGGGTTATAAGCCCGCTTACACCCCTTTTGGGGTGATCCCCCCTCGAGGATTCACACCCTTTCAAGGGGCGCATCCCCTGGGTTTCTCTTGGAAGGGTATGTGTTGTCTTTAGATACTTTGGTTAAGAAAAACTGTTTATTCGTAGTTAGGTAGTTATGGTTAAATATTACTATGACAATGTGGAAATAACACTGATTTGTTAGAGAAATGATGAGTTTTTGTAAGTTATTACTGTGAACTGACGTTGATGTGTTAGAAACGTGAGCCTAGTTAAGTTTTTGTTGAGTAACTGTTTAGGTTTTGGCCTAGACTTTTTGCTAATGTCTACGTTTATTCATAGGTCAAATGATGTTATACTCGAAACGAGTGACACTTTGATGAAGATAGTGTCAATTCATAGTTCAAGATGGTGGCATCTTTGATAGATTGGTCACTTTGTTAAGGGATTTTGTTAGATAATACGGCTTTACCTGTTGCTAATATGCTCGAAAAGTGGGAACATATCGAGTATTGTATGACCTGTTAGCTACTTTACCTTGATCAGTAGGGAATTTTTCAGGATGTTAGATGATTATTCATACGCGAGGTATGTTAGGTTTGCATTTGTACATTATATTCCTAGTCGCGGTTATGATTTGTTAGCTTTATTGATGCCAAAACTTTGTTGGTTAAGCATATATTCGTAGGTTAGTATATAAAGAACATATTTTTATGTTATGTTTGTTCAAAATGATACTTGAAATATGACTTGAATCAATAGCTCAATAGATCACAGGTGGGTGGGACGGATAGGGGACTGCAGGGATGGGTGGTTTGATTTACTGATTTACTGATTTACAGCTTTAAAATCAGTAAATTAATACGTTTTACTGTGATATTTTAATCTCAAAGAACTTATTTTTATGTTATGTTAGGATAAAATTTTGTTATTTTTTGTTATGTTTGGTTAAAAACTTTGTTATGTTTGCAATTATTCGTTGGGGATTATGATATTTAGACGAGGTTATGATGAATTTTTTGTTAAATGTTACGAAGTTGATGTAAAACATTTGTTACGTCAGCATTATATTCTTTGTCAGTATGATGATTAGACAGGTTTATGTTAAACTTTTGTTAAATATACGAATCGTTATGTAAAATTAACATTGATATGTCAGAGATATGCATGAAAAAAGTGTGAATAGGTTACGTTTTGGACGAAGTGTTATGTACTTTACTGTTGTTAAGGGCAGAAGTTTGTTAATGTTAGTGGTTTATTCGTACGTATGGTGTGTTGGGTTTGTTGTTGTACATTATATTCTTAGTTCAGGTTATGTTATGTTGGGTTTATTAATGTAAAAACGTTGTTACGTTAGCTTATACTCGATGGTTAGTATATAAAGAACTTATTTTTGTGTTATGTTTGAATAAAACTTTGCTATGTTTACACTTATTCGTTGGTCTGTATGATAATTAAACAAGGTTATGATAAATTCTTGTTAAAAATTACTGTGTCAATGTAAAATTAACGTTCATATGCCTAGAGATATGTTTGGAAAAAGGCATGAATAGGTTACGTTTTTTGTATGCTGTGTTAGTTATTTACTGTTGTTAAGTGTGGACCTTTGTTAATGCTAACAGTTTTATTCATGCTTAAGTTGTGATAGATCGTCGTTGTACATTATTTTCTTAGTCCATATGATGCTATGTTAGCTTTATTAATGTGAAAACCCTTGTTATGTTAGCATATATTCGTTGGTTAGTATATAAAGAACTCATTTTGTGCGAGGCGTTTCGTTATTCCCACGATGTGTCATTTATATTTTATTGTAAACCGAACGGTGACTGCTACATTTGCTCATATTCCTGTCAGAGGGTTAAATATAATAAGTATTGCATCACTTTATGCAAATGGTTATAGCTTAAAATCATTTTCATGTTTAGAGTTGTTATTTTCTGAAAGGGGGGAAGGAGTCTAAAAAGAGATAATGTTATTTGGGATAAGGTTATGATAAATTTTTGTTAAATATTACTATGATAATGTAAAATTATTACGTTTGCATATAATTTCGTTGGTCTGTTTGATAATCGGTCAAGGTTATGATACATTTTTTGATACATTGTTACTGTGTCAATGTAAGATTAACGTTAATATGTTAGAGATATGCTTGGAAAAAGTATGAACAGGTTACGTTTTGTATGTAAAGTTAGTTACTTTACTGGTGTTAAGTGTGGAACTTTGTTAATGTTAACAGTTTATTAGGGCGTAAGATGTGTTAGGTTTGTCGTTGTACATTATTTTCCTAGTTCATATGATGCTATGTTAGCTTTATTAATGTGAAAACATTGTTATGTTAGCATATATTCACTGATTAGTATATAAAGAACTCAGTGGAACTTTGTTAATGTTAACAGTTTATTCGTATGTAAGTTGTTGTATTAGGTTTGTCTTTGTACATTATTTTCTTAGTTCATGTTACGCTATGTTAGTTTTATTGATGTGGAAACTTTATTACGTTAGAGTATATTCGTTGATCAGTATAATTAAATGTTGGGATAAATTTTAGTTAAATGTTACTGAGTCAGTGTAAGATAACGTTAATATGTTAGAGATATGCTTAAGAAAGTGTGAAAAAAGTAAGATTAGATTACGCTTTGCATACCATGTTAGTTGCTTTACAGGTGTGTAGTGTGGAAACTTTGTTAATGTTTAACAGTTTATTTGTGTGTAAGTTGTTGTTAGTTTGTTTTTTGGCATATTTTTCTTAGTTTCATGTTACGCTATGTAGGTTTTATTGATTGTGGAAACTTTATTACGTTAGCATACTTTCGTTGATCAGTATAATTAACCAATGTTGCGGAAATTTTAGTTTAAAAATGTTACTGTGTTAGTGTAAGATTACGTTAATATGTTAGAGTTATGCTTGAAAAAGTAGGATTAGTTTACGTTTTGCATACCATGTTAGTTGCTTTAATTGTCGTTAAGTGTGGAACTTTGGTAATGTTGACTGCTTATTCGGTTTAAGATGTGTTAGGTTTGTTGTTGTACATTTTATTCTTAGTTCAGTTGATGCTATGTTAGTTTTTATTAATGGGAAAACTATTATGTTAGAGTAACTCATTGGTCTGTATGATAATTACACACGGTTATGGTAAAATTTTTTGTTAAATATTAACATGTTAATGTAAAATAACAGCGATATGTTAGAAAAGTGTAAGTAGGTTAACGTGTTTGTATGCTATATTAGTACTTTACTGTTGTTAAGTGTGGAACTTTTGTTAACGTTAACGGTTTATTCCTGTTTAAGATGTGCTAAGTTTGTCTTTTGTGGGTTAATATTCATAGTTCAGAAAAGATGCTAGTAAGCTTTATTTAATGTGAAAACTTTGTTACGTTAACATATATTGATTGATGTTTGTATAAAGAACTTGATTTTTTGTTATGTCTTATTCAAAATGATACTCGAAATGTGACTTTGAATCAATAGATCAATAGATCAATAGAATCAAGATGGACAGGAGGGTGGCCGGATGCGGCTGGATGGTGGTTTGAATTACTGATTTACTGAATTTTAGGGTATGTAAAAACGTTAATTTAGTAAATAATTTGACCTTAATCAATAGATCAATAGATCGCAGATGGTCAGGAGGGAGGTTGGATAGTGGTTTGAGTTTAGTGATTTACTGCTTTAGGGTATGTAAACGTTACAATTTTAGTAAAATTGACCTTAATCACATAGAATCAATAGATCACAGATGGTCAGGAGGGAGTTGGATAGTGTTTTGATTTAGTGATTAACTGCTTTAGGGTATGTAAAACGTTACAATTTTAGTAAAAATTTGACCTTAATCAATAGATCAATAGATCAATAGATCACGACAGGACAGGAGGGTGCTTGGAGAGTGGTTTGATTTAGTGATTTACTGCTTTAGGGTATGTAAAAACGTTACAATTTTAGTGAAAAATTTGACCTTCATCAATAATCAATAGATCAATAGATCACGAGTGGGGAGGAGGATAGAGTGGGTGGTTTGAATTTAGTAGTTACTGCTTTAGGGTATGTAAAAACGTAAATTTGTAAGTTATAAACAAAGAATAAAAATTTTTTTATTTATTTATTTATTTTATTGATTTATTTTTTTCTTGATGGTTCTGAAATCATTATTTTCGAAATCTACAGATCCAATAACATATATAAACACGCCAATATTGTTGTTACGAACTGTTTATTAACTTCTGGCAACCGCAGTGCTCAGCACCGGTGCGGAGCCACCTCATCAGATTCCAATACAAGTCTTTCCCTAGAAACTCAACTCTGAATCCTCTCACCAAATTTCAACCTTATACGATCAATTTAAATTTTTTTTTAATGGGGGTGGGTCCCCATTCGGGGAGACCCATGGGGACGTAACTTCGTATACAATGAGGTTACCTCATCATCTAACCATCCTCCAAATTTTAGCACGATCGATAGTTTTCGAAGCTTGTAGATATATATCGGACTCGGGAACCGGATGCGAAGAAGCAACCGCGGCGGAAAGCAAAGTCGGAGTGCGTAACAAAAACGATCCCTTACAGGGATCGTTTTTCGACTCAGAATATTCCTTCGGAATTGATTTCGACGTAATAATATAATAATAATAATAATAAATAATAATAATATAATAATAATAATAATAATAATAATAATAATAATAATAATAATAATAATAATAATAATAATAATAATAATAATAATAATAATAATAATAATAATAATAATATGTATGTGTATGCGCATGCGCGCGCTCGCGCACTGACGTAATCTCGTCTGCGACGAGATTACGTCATCACGCTCGAGCCTAACTCTTGTTAGGCTTAACTCAATCTCGGGTTTGGAAAGCCAAAAGGGTATAAACGCGGGCGTAGCGGATACGCTCTCGGGGGTGACCCCCTCTATATACACCCTACAGACTTGAAATTTACACGGATTCATGCTTATCCCATACAGAGATTATATTCCAAGTTTCAGACCGATAGCTCTATTCCTTCATATCGAAAAGGGTGTCAACGGTCCGGACGTAGCATCACTACTATATATATATATATATATATATATATTATATAATTATATTATATCTATACATGTTTTTATTTTTTATATATATTTGTATATAATTATATATATATATATATATTATATATATATATATATATATATATATATATATATATATATATATATATATATATATATATATATATATATATATATATATATATATATATATATATATATATATATATATATATATATATATCCTAAATAGATGTATATTTATATATAAATATATATATATATATATATATATATATATATATATTATCCTCGGGCGAAAAAGACAGAGGGCTGCATGAAACCCACTAGAATTGGGGAAAACCCAATTCAGGACTGAATTTAAAAGCCGACAGATTTCACTACACAATGCTTGATACTGTGTAAATCAAAGGAAGTTGAAGAAGAAAAGTAGGGAAATTAAAGAAGAGAGACTGTAAATGTAGAGTTTCAGAAAAGAATGAGATAACTTTCATGCCTGGGTCCAGATAGCTGTACAGTAAAAAGATAAAATTTTGCAGAAAGACTAGTCACATGAATCCTCTTCAAAGGAAGAGTTATGGTATTAGATATTTCAGAACATCTGCAGTGTCTGCTGCTGTCACTGCAGACCACTGAATATTTCAGAAACGTCCAGTGTCTGCAGTGAACATTTACAATAAACACATATGAGTGAAACAAATTGGGTTGGAAAATTGCGATTTACTTGTTACGATTACAGAAGCTTGAAAAGGCAATTGTAGAAGCCTTTAGACGATCTTGAGAATGGATCAAGATATTGGAAACTTCTTCAAATGCTTCAAATCTTTGGAAGTCTGTAATTACGAGGCACGAGCGAATTTTGATGCGTTTTAATTATTACTTCAACTGTGTTCTCCTTTCAACTTTTCCATTATGTATACATTGTAGTCTCATCATTACTGAATCATATTCTGAATCATTACTGAATC
>JABUQX010020083.1:0-2500 GCA_015478945.1 Trachelipus rathkii
CCAGCAGAGAAGCAATTTTAGAATATATATATTTAAAGGAGAAATAATGAAATGGAGGAAAGTAACAACGATGCTGCAATTTCGAAGATTGTGAGCCTCCATAACATATGCAGAATAAATTTGTACATATCAAAATCTTTTAACTAACGGCTTGACAATACCGTTCAGCTTCTAAGCCAGCTGCAGAAATTGTCAATGCAGCCATTGAAAGGTATGGGTATTTTAAACCAAACAGAGCTGGATAAGAGAAAGGCTCAAAGACAGAGGAAACGTAATTGCGAAGTACTGTGAGACAGAGATAATGAAAATTACAACATCAATTCATGGATTTGATGGCAGAAAGGATAGGACCAAGACAAGAGAAGGGTTTGAAGATGAAGAACATTACGTTCTTGTTAAAGAACCGAAAGATATTTACATCACACATGTTACTCCAGATGATGGAAAGGCTAGATCTATCGCAGATGAAATATTGACTTGCATAATTGATTCAAATATCAAGGATTCCATTAAAGCTCTTCTTTGTGATGGTACCCCGGTCAACACTGGAAGGGTTGGTGGAGGGACAAAGATAATAAAAATATATCTTAAGAGACCATTGCAATGGTTCATTTGTCTCTTACATGCTAATGAATTACCATTCCGTCATGTATTTCAGTTAATAGATGGAAAAACAACCGGTCCTAAAACTTCTGAAGGGGTTATTGGAAGAAAAATTCAGGAAGATTTAACTAAATTAGAAATAGTGCATTTTGTGCTTGTACATTGCAACCTTGGACAGGTTCCCGAAGACATTGTACAACAATTAAGCAGAGACCAAAAATATTTGCACGAAATGTGCACAAGCATATGTTCAGGACATATTTCCTCATCATTAGCAAATAAATCTCCAAGGACTATTCATCATGCAAGGTGGCTTATAAAAGCGAACAGAATTTTACTGTTATATGTTTCAAACGAGGAATCTAGTAGACATAATAATGAAAGTTTATGCACGAGGATGGTTTAGGATAAAATCTCACCCCAAAGCATACCGATACTCTTATCTACGTTTACTTTCAAACTCCTTTTACACACCCTGCCAAATCTCTCTACTAATCATCTCAAACTCTCTTCAGATTCGCCACACAGAACCAAATCATCCGCATATAATAGGTAGGGCAACCTCCACTCATCTCCATTCTCCCATCATTCTAACACCATTTCCAGCCATCACCACCTCGAATTCTTTCATAACCCCATCCATATACAAATTAATTAACCAAGGAGACATAAAACCCTGTCTCACTCGGCTATAAATCCTAAACCAATCACCATTGACACCATTTATTCATTACACAAGCTTCATTATCTCATACATACTTTTTTATTCATTCAGGAAGCCCGTCACAACCAACACTATATATCACTAACAGCCTGCCATAAAGCTTCCCTTATAACCTATCCATACGCCTGTTGCAAATCCCATAAAACCTAAACACAATATTCTTCTTCTCCCTCATTCTCATTGAGTTTTTTTCAATGTAAAAGATTGATCCACCCACATCCTCTAGCACTCTATACGAACCTTGTTCACCAATCAGTCTTCAGTCACTTCGATGCACTATTCCGACAAAAATACAGCATATACCATTCCCTACAAACACCAATAAACTTATTCCCCTATAATTCTACAGTTCAAAACTTTTCTCCTTTACCGCTATAAGGGTACTATTACCGCTCTCCTCCAATCCCGTGGAACTATACCCTCCTAAACGATTTATTACACAACTTCCAAATCCAAATTCAATCACCATCTCGCCACCGTTCTTGATCATTTCCCAGTAATTTCATCTCATACCTGCCCAGATTCTACCATTCTTCAGCGATTTCTCACTCTTATCCCATTACCTCCTCCTTACTAATAAACTCATCCCCAAAATACCTATCCTTTCTTGCCCAATTTCAAACTCACCCCCCCCCCCCCCCAAAAACAAAAAAACCCATTTTCCCCCCCACTAATTTTCACCCTTTTTCTTTTTTTACTGTTTTTAATATGTGCAGATTTGAAAGGTATCTTCCACACTCTCCTCACATTCATTTCATCAGTTACAAAAGAACCATCCCTATTCATTATTCTAAGCATTCCCCTTATTCTCATTCTTAAACCTTTCGCGCTTCTCCAGGAAAGAGCTTCCTATTCTTGTATCCCAATTCATCCTCCTTACAAACTTGTTCATTTACCTCTTTTTTCTCCTACGTATGCACCTTTTGTATTTCTTTTTCCTCCATTATATAATTCAATCATCTTTCTTTGAGACTTCAATCATTTTTTCTTAGTACATTCAACCAGCTACTTTTTTACCTTAAACTTCTTTACATCAACTCTTCATTCACTATTCACCTGTTACATCTTTTTACCTGAGTACTTAGCACCTTCACTTACTTCTTTTGCACTGACTAACAATGCTTCCTTCATTTGCCCCCATATTTGTTCAGTATCAACTTGTTCCCATTCAAC
>JABUQX010020083.1:27500-32357 GCA_015478945.1 Trachelipus rathkii
AAAATTTAGAAATGAGGAGTATATTTAATATAAAAATGACTTTCAGTGCTTTGCAAAATTATATATTTTCACTCGAAACTAGAAATGAAATTTCAGGTGCTGAAAATGAACAACCTTATATTTATGTTGAAGATGAAAAAGTAAAGCCCATTCAGAAGATTATAAGACCTAGCATAACGTTGCGTCAGAAAAATCAGAAAACCGTGATGATCATGTAAATGTTTGTGAGAAGAACGGTCACACAGAAGAAAATTGTTACAAGAAGAATAGACGGTGCTTCAAATGTGGTTCGGAGACTCATTTTCTCAAAGACTGTGCTAAAGCTAAAAAACCTACTACCGAAAACCAGGCCAGGAAAAGTAGTGATTCAGAAAAAAATGGAAAAAGTGAGAAAATAATTTGTCAATACTGTGATAAAATTGGTCACACTGCAAAGAAATGCTGGTTTGTGAACCCAAATTTGAGACCCCAGAAGAAAGAACAAGAAACAGAAATTACATGTAAAACGTCGGAAAACCAAAAGCACCCAAAATAGATTGTGAGGTTATTTTGGGTACTCGGAATCCTTTCGAAAATTCAAGGGATGAAATAAAGGATAAAGAAATCCTCACCAATGAAAGAAATGAACCCGAACCTTCTTCTGTGTATCCGATACTTTCTGAATCAGAAACTCCAGAAACTCCAGAAACTTCAGAAACTAATCAAGAAAGGGAAGAAAAATCCACAAATTCTTCCGAAGTAGGAACTGAGAGGGAAGTACAAAGTTTTGTATGTGAGGACAGTTCTTCATTAGAAATACTCAAATCTGGTAAGTTAAAAATGATTCCAGTTCAGATGCAATCTTTTGAATGTTTTGCGGTTTTAGATTCCGGATCCAGAAATAATTACATTTCACCTCGACTTGTGGAAAAAATGTTTAATAGTACCAAAAAAGATGAAACTGTATATTTACAGTTTAGTATAGCAAATATCAAATTTAGTGATGGTTTTAAAATTTTGTCAACTTCCCCTGAATACGATCTTTTTTTAGGAGAAAGGTTTTTTGTAAATCATAAAATTGTTTTTGATATTTATAACAGTAAACTCATTCACCACGGTGATGCTGGTATTTATTATGAAATCTACTTTAACGAAGAGATGTGTAGGAGAGTTATTCACCAAGTTAGTTGTGCCTTAGAAGAAGAAATACCCAATGGTAGTAAGAAGAATATTGTTTGCCTTAGAGTGATTAACGATAATATAGAATTTGAAGAAAACGATGAATTGTTGTGTGAGCCAATAAATAAAAATTTCCTTTTCGTTCCTGGCCTGGTGAATAAAAAATGTTTTGAAGTTAAGCTCTTGCCGTCGGAGGACTTACATCACGGAACTCATGAAGGACAAATAGTTGGAGTAATAAGGTCAGTACTATCTTACCAAGAATGCAAAGATGATTTTTTAGGACAGTTTAATAGCTTTGTAGATGTACAGGCAGGAGACGCTGAAAATTTCAATTTAAATAAAGATGAACTTGATAAGCTGGACAGTATCCCCGAAAGTTGGAGTTATGAAGATTTTCAGAAAGAAATAAATCTAGCTCACCTAAAGAATCCTGAAGAAGAAAAAGAACTTAGACAGTTGTTGTGGAACCGTTCCTCTCTTTTCACTATTAATGACAAGTTAAAGCAACCTGCTTCATTAACAAAATTCAAAATTGATTTGTTACCAGGAGTTACTCCTGTTTATCAAAAACCTAGACATTTTAACCCGGTAGTCACAGAAGCTATACATAAGGAAATAGAAAAATTACTAGAAAGCAACATAATCGAAAAAGCAAACTCTGCCTGGAATAGTCCTCTGGTACCTATATTCAAGTCTGATTCATCTTTACGATTGGCGGTCGACTACCGAAAGGTGAATAAAGTAATGAAAGGAGATTCATTTCCAATACCCAACTTGCAAGATACTATATATAGTTTACAAGGCATGAAGACATTCAGTCAAATAGATTTATGTAGGGCTTATTATCAAATGGAGCTAGATGAGGACTCGAGAGACATTACAAGCTTTTCTGTACCCGGGTTGGGTTCATTTAGGTTTAGAAGATTGAGTTTCGGACTAAAGACAGCTCCCTCTTGTTTCCAAAGAGAAATGGAAGCCGTGTTAGAAGAGTTTTTGCACCACCAAGTGGAACCACCGGACAAAGAAAACACAGAGGACAGTAAATCTACTTCGATAAGAAAGTCTCTGAATAGTAAGTTTAAAAATTCACCACCAGTTCATGTTTATCTAGATGATATTCTATGTATAACTAAAGACTTTAAAAATCACTTAGAATTGCTCGACAAAATATTAGGAAGATTGGAAGAAAGAGGTCTAAAAGCAAAGTTAAAAAAGTGCTCTTGGGCAAGAAATGAGATTCAGTACTTAGGACACGTAATATCAGACGCAGGAATAAGAAAAAATAAAGAATATTTTGATAAAGTAAACAATTATAAGGTGGAAAATATAAAAACTGTTGGTGATCTACATTCATTTTTGGGGCTAACACTTTGGCAGCGTAAATTTATGAAAGATGCAGCAGTGATTTCCAAACCTCTCACAAGATTAATTTGTTCAAATAAAAGGTCCGTCATAGATTGGAAACAACCCAACTTAAAAGAATCTTTCGAGAAACTGAAGCTCCTGGCCCTAAATGATAATACATTATCTTTTCCAGATTATAGTAGTCAACAAAAAATGATAGTTTCAACAGATGCTTCTTTGGAAGGTGCTGGAGCGGAATTAATACAGTATCAACCCGATGAACAAGGAAAGTATATTCCTAAAACCATTGCCCTTGCTAGTATGGCGTTCACCAATGCCCAGAAGAATTATAGCACCATTGAAAGAGAGTTAGCCGCCATCAGATGGGCTCTTAAAGCATTTAAACCTTTTCTTTTGGGTATCCCATTTATACTTCGGACGGATCATCAGCCATTGAAATATTTGTTTTCCATGAAGAATGTTGATTCTCGGTTGGCTAGAACCTTAACGGATCTTCAAGAGTTTGATTTTGAAATTGAATATCTACCTGGTAAAGAAAACATCATTGCTGATGGGTTGAGTAGGAATGTGGTGAATTCTCAGGTAATTGTAAGTGAACATTTTGAAGGAGATTTCAATTTGATTTATTCTCCCGAAGGAGGTCCAAATTGTTTAATAGAATGTCTTTACTATCAGATCATGAGAGACGAAAAATTAAAGAATATATGGAGAGAAAAAATTTCATCTGAAAAAGTAAGTGAAAAGAAAGAATTTTATTCATTTTTAAGATTATTAATGGTAAATGAACTATTAAGGGCCCCAAAGAAATATAAAATTGAAGCTAGAAAAAAGATTATTAAAAGCATGGTAGACTTGGAAATAGCTCCCACTTTTGACTTTTTAAATGCTTTCAGTAAAATATTTAAATGTGTCATTTATGTTTTGGTTCAGAAAACATTCCTGATGAAATTTGATGTGTGTAATTCTGATATGGGTCCACCAGAGTCAGTATTTTATTTGCATTCATTATCTGGTGGGCATGTACAACTTATTCAACCTAATCAGGAAGAAAACTGTAAAACATTTTTAGAACATCGATTGGTCCCATTTGGGCAAGCTAAATTTGAAGAGCAATATGCTATAGAATTAAAACCCTTTTCTAGGGATAACCCCACTTTTAAAAATAATACTCCCGAGTTAAGTTTTATTACAGATATAGACAGAAATAAAGAGCCAATAATTTACCATTTTGCCGACGAGGAAAACTTGCAAGTGCAAGAATTCATTGAAGACGGAAGGAATGATTGTGAGACGAATTGTAACCATTTACACACCAGAATTTCAAAAACTATGATACTGATTGATAACTACCAATTTTGTGGAATCTTAGATACAGCATCATCGGTGAATTTAATTACTAGTTCGGCTTTTACCTACTTACAGAAGAAAGTAGGAAAGGAGAAGATGGCACTTCCACATCCCGTAAGTATGGTTGGTTTTAATGGAAGTAATTGGTTAAATGAATATGTTATTTTAGATTTAAAAATTGATGAAGAAGTACTTAAAAATGTTCCTTTCGCATTAATTAATGACCATGTATTTGGAAAACATTCCAATTTTTGTTTGATTATAGGCATCAATGCTCTTGCACAATTAAAAACAAAACTAGATTATAACAATTTTTTCATTTTTATGGGCAAGTCTATTTTTCCGTTCTTAAACAATTCATTTAGTATTAAATGCCCTTGTGGTGAATGTTATGCTAATTGTTTTAATGACGTTTCAGATGAAATATTGGATGGAAAAACTGTAAGAAAAGAACAAAGTACAAATGCACTAAAAACTCTTAAATCCTGCATTAGTGAAGACTTACCTGTTTCGAGATTGCCCCTGAAGTTGAAAAGATTTTCTAGATTTTATCATGGAATAACATTAAAGGATGAAATCCTCTATTTCCAAAGCCAGCATAAAACTCAGGTACCAATAGTATCATTTCCTTTTATGACAAATTTTGTATTATATATTCATAATAATATGGCACACATAGGAAGGGACAAGTTGTTTCAAATAATAAGTCAGCATTTGTTCCATCCTGATTTACGAAAAGTTGTTAGAGATGTTTCATTAACATGTCCAGTTTGTCAGTTAAATAAAATAAAAAATAGGAAAGAACATCCCCCTGTTCTCAAAATTCAAACTACTGAGCCATATCAAATTGTTGCTTTAGATTTGTTACAACTGCCTTCCTCAATATCCAGTAATATGTATTTACTTATCGTTATAGATCATTTCAGCAAATTTCTTTATGCCACTCCACTAAGAAATAAGAAATCTGTTACAGTGGCTGAGTCT
>JABUQX010020084.1:0-5000 GCA_015478945.1 Trachelipus rathkii
GGTCTCCCCTCCATAATGGGGCAATGGTGCCCACAAAAAATAAAAAAATTGACGTAGAAGACTGAAACTCAGAGAAAGGTGAAGGATTCGGAGTTTTCGGAGACGGGGACGGAGTTGGAGTCGATTCGGAGGACGGAGTCGGAGTTGGGTTCGTTTCAGAGTCCAGGGACCCCACCGGAGGGGGTTCCCATGTTGAAAAAAAAAGAGAAGAAATGCATGGAATGCAAAACAGAGAAGAAGAAGAAGAAGAAGAAGAGGAGGGAGGAAAGGAGAGGAAGGAAGAAGAAATGAGGAAGGATTCGGGTGTCTGAGAAGGATTCAGAGTGGTAGCTGGACCGGTGCTGGACCGTGCCGGTGCGCGAGTTAAATAAAATTCGTATTAAAAACAATGCTGATGTCCGTTATAAGGCGTTATTGAGGTCGTAGAGTTCGAATATTAGGGTTAAAAGACCGTGTAGGGTGTCTAGGACCCCCCATTAGGGGGGTCCCGATTGAAAAAAAGACACAGCGTAAAAAAACAAAGGAGGAATGAAGAAGGATGAAAAGATGAATAAAGAAAGGAAAGAATGAAGAAGAGCGAGTAGGAGATTTGAGCAGCTGCCACCCGTTACAGGCTCCGGTGCGGTTCTGAGTATTAAATATTCGTGTAATGATGCAATATTGGTGTCCTATGTATGCTATTAGGTCCTGTAGATTTCAAAAATAAATAAATGAATTGTATAAGAAATTAAAAAATAAATTAAATAATAATAAATAAACAAATAAATTATTCTTTTTATGGTTATAACTTACAAATTTACGGTTTTACAAGCCTAAAGCAGTAAATCACTAAATCAAACCACCATCCAACAACCCTCCTGTCCATCCGTGATCTATTTGATCATTGATCTATTTGATTAGGTCACATTATCGAGTATCATTTTGGATAAACATAACATAAAATCAAGTTCTTTATACAAAGATAGACAATATATGTTGACATAACAAAGTTTTTCGCATTAATAAAGCTTACTTTAGTATCATGCTGACTATGAATATAAACCCACAACGAGAAAACCGTAACCACAGTCTTAAGCAGGAATAAATGGTTAAACGTTAACAAAGATCCACACTTAACATCCAGTTAAAGTAACTAACATAAACATCCAAAAACGTACCCTATTCACACTTTGGTCAAGCATGCTCTGCTACACATAACAATGTTAAGCTTTCACATTAACATGTAATATGTAACAAAAAATTTACCATAACCCGGTGTAACTATCATACAGACCGACGAAAGTGTGCAGTTCGTCACAAAAGTTTTCATATTAATAACAGTCAACATACAACATTACCCAGAACTAAGAATATAAATGTACAAAGGAAACCAGACACATCTTAAACAAGAATAAATGGTTAACATTAGCAAAGTTTCACACTTAACATCCGTAAAGTAACTAACAAGGTGGACAAAGCGCAACTTATTCATACTTTGTCAACCATATCTCCAACATACAATGTTAATTTTAAATTAACATAGTATAATATTTAACAAAAATTAGCATAAACCCGTCTAATCATCATACTGACAAAGAATATAATGCTACGTAACAAATTTTAGCCCGATCACCGTTAAGCCTAACAGGTTTTCAGGACGACTTTGACCTTGGCGCTAACGGGGCAGACCCCTTAGGGTTGACCTACGGTCACCAAAACTCGCAGGGGATCAGTTTATCATCTTATAGAATATATACCAAGTTTGAAAGCGATACGTAACTCTTAACCCAATTAGATATAGATGGACTCAGACGGTATGCGAAGAAGAAACACCACGGGTTTTTTTTTATGGTTTATTTGGTGTTTCTTGTGGAATCCGAATCGGAGTGCGTAAAAAAAACCGATCCTTACTGGATCGTTTTCGACTAGATTCGATTTCCTTCGTGAAATGGAATCTTCGATGTAATTATTAATAATAATATGGGTATTGTATGGCACGCGCACATCAGTCTGTGTCTGTCGTTCAAACAGACCGAAGTCTGTTTGACCTCAGGTGGTCGTCGCCCAAAACGATTGCTAGGCCTAAACTCATCCACGGCAGATCACGCTACAAAGACGTAAGGCGCGAATTATTGGCGTTCACCCTCGAGGGGGACCACCCTATATATACATCCGACAGACTGAAATTTTACACGGATTCGTCCTTTCCCATATATAGGACTATTACCAAGTTTAAAGAAAATATCTCTATTCCTTCATATAAAAAAGGCTGTAGGCAGCCCAAAAGCGGGCAATACTACTATATATATATATATATATTATATTATATATATATATAAATAACTATATATATATATATATATTATATTATTTTATATATATATATATATATATATATATATATTATATATATATATATATATATATATTATATATATATATATATATATATTATTAAAGGTGAGAAGTAAGCGTACTCGAAGCGATGGAATTACCTCCCAGTGGGCCTATGAGGTTTAAGAGTATTTTCCATGACATCCCAAGGCCCAATGTTTCACCTTTCTCTTTTGCGCTCATACACACACTCCTTCTTCAAACAAAATTTACAATGGGTTTACCTATATCCCTGTGCGTAGTGGGTGAGAAAGAATTGCCCACAGCGTATATTCTGCATGTAGTTGAAGGTGACTAAAGGGACAGTGGTAATTATGTTAGCTGCCCACTATCACTTATATCTTGCTAGGTGTGCCTTTGCAAGCCTCGGCCATGGTCGTTATCGCCGTAAGCCACAATGTATCGTTCGGCGAAATTGAATGAGTCGTATGGGTACATGGAATGTTAGAGGACTAAATGTCAAGGAGAAGAAGAGAGAGATTATGGATGTATTTAGAAAGGGTAAATTTGGTTTTTTCACTGTGACTGAAACAAAGATGAAAGAAAATGGTGAAGATGAGTGTTGTGGTGAGAAATGTGCGAGTGCTGGAGTGGAGAGGAATTAGAGGGGCGAGAAGGAGTTGCGATTCTGATGAATGAGATGTGGCACAGAGCTATGGTGGATTTTGTTTGTGTCAGTAATAGAATTCTAATGGTTAAATTTAAGTTTGTAAAGGTCAAGGTGTGTGTGGTTGTAACATGTGGTCTATCTGAGGGTGATGTTGAGGAGAGCGCAACTTTCTGGGATAATGTGAATAATGTTTTGGATGGGGAGAGTAGAACCTTCAGGTTAATTGCTTTGGGCGATCTAAATGGTTGGTTAGGTGATCAGAAAAGGGATGGTATAACAGGTAAATTTGGGGTGTCGGGAGAAAATGGGGATGGTAGGATGGTGATTGATTTCTGAGAGAAAATAGGTATCTGTTTAAGTAATACTTTCTTCAAATATAAGAGTATTCATAATTATACTAAAGTTGGTGTTAGTAAAGATGGTATCGAAGTGAAAAGTGTATGATTGATTTTAGGTTGGGGAAGAAGGAGATGTTTAAGCATGTGGTGGATGTTAAATCAGTGAAGGTGCTTGGGATATAGTTATAAGATCATTATGTTGTTTTATGTAAGATTGTCTTATTGGGGGCTTGGATGGAGAGGAAATAGATAAGGAATAAGTAGGAAGAATTAAGAGTAAGATGTTAAGTGAACAAGGTAATAAGGAAAAGTATTTAAGAGCACTTACAAATAAATCAGCTGACTATGAACAAGATGAAACTGAACAAATCTGGGCACAAATGAAGGACTTCTTTGTTAGTAGTGCAAAAGAAGTATGTGGAAATGTTAAAGTAGGAAGTAAGAATCTCAACAGTGAATAGTGGAATGAAGAGGTGATGCAAGCGGTTAAATGTAAAAAAGAGGCGTGGTTGAATGTGCTAAATGCAAATGATGAGGTCTTAATAGAAAATTTTTTGGAATTGTTTAAAGAGGAAAAAAGGAAAACTAATAGTTGCATACTTGGGAGGAAAAATTGAATTAAATGAACAGTTTGGAAGGCTGATGAAAGGGGACTTGCGGAAGGTTTTCTGGAAGGAAGCGCGAAAGGTTAAGAATGAGAGTAAGGGGAATCTGCATAGAATAATGAACGGGGATGGTGCATTCAAAACTGATGAAATAGATGTATGAAGAGTGTGGAGGGAACACTTCGAAAATCTGCATAACATTGGCAGTAACGAAGAGGTGATGCCAGAAGGAATGAAAAAATAGGTATTTTAGGGATGAGGTAATTAGTTAGGAGGAGGTAATGGGTAGGGTGTGAACGTTGAAGAATGGTAAATCTGCAGGCATAGATGGAATTACTGGTGAGATGATCAAGAATGGAGGCGAGATGGTGGTGATTGAATGGATTAGGAAGTTGTGTAATAAGCGGTTTATGGAGAGTATAGTTCGAGCAGATTGGAGAAGAGCAGTAACAGTATCCTTTCGTAACTGTAAGGGGATAAGGGGAACCGTAGAAACCGTAGGGGAATTAGTATATTGAATGTTCTAGGGAAGACATATGCTGTTATTTTGGCTGCAAGAGTACGCCGAGTGACTGAAGGACTGATTGGTGAAGAACAAGGTAAATTTTATGAAGTGGAGGAGATGGAGCATATATATATATGATATATATATATATATATATATATATATAATATATGTATAATATATATATTATATTATATATATATATAATATATATATTATATATATTATATAGTATAATATATATATATATATATATCTTATATATTTATATATATAACTATATATATATCATATATTATATATTATATATATATATATATATATTATATTACATATATAGTATATATATATAATATATAATATATATATATATATAGTATTATATATATATATATATGATATTATATAATATATATATATATATATATATATATATATATGTATTCTATATATATATATATATATTATATATTATATAATATATATATATATTATATATATAATATATATATATAATACTATATAATAATATATATATATATATATATGATATTAAATATATATATATA
>JABUQX010020084.1:12500-20000 GCA_015478945.1 Trachelipus rathkii
CTATGTACCATCTCTATAATGCATTTCGCGAATATGTGTATTTAAGGGAAATTATTCCCCAACAGTGTTTTATTACCTATTATTTGGTATATATATTATTATATATCTATATAATATATATATATATATATATATATATTATATATATAATATATATATATATAATATATATATAATATATATATATATATATATAATATATATATATTTCCCTTAAGCATGCGGCTCATGCTAAGGGAAAAAAGATAAAATAAAATTTTAATTGTCAGTATACTGTGATTTTTAGGAATAAATATGTCGATAGCTTATTTCTTCTTCTACGCTTCTACTTAACAACTCACAAATCTCACAATTTATATATTTAATTTGCAATCTCCGAATCTGCCAACGTGAATAAAAAATTTCACTAGGCGCAGTACGATTTGCTTTGCAATTGACTACTTCTGAGGGCCTGCCTTTCTATTGAAGTTATCATGAGATTAAAACACAAGTTGCGCGTTGCCATGAACTACTCTCTCGATTGCGAAAAATTATAAAAGCTTTGCGGGAAACTGAACAGCAAGCGAAATACTCTGAGCAGAGGAGGAAAAAATAACGCATTTAGGAGTGTTAATGTTTTCCATTCTCGTTATTCTCAACATTTAAAAAAATCATGAAGAATTATGATATTTTCTGCTATTCTGTTCAGGTTGCCACATTGGTTATTTCATAGCCAAATTTCACAAATATAAACCATAAATTATGAAGTAAAGCTTCCATTCTATACACAGTAATTAAGTGTCCAAATTTGCATAAAAATAAAATATTAATAAATACAGAAAATAATGCGAATATTTTAATAAAAAAAATTTATTAGAAAAACGGAAAAATACCCTAAAAATGGAGAAATAAGCTTGTTTGACTCTGTTTCGTAAGTAGTACTTAGTGTCTGTGTAGATGTGCGTGAGCGTGCACATTCTAAGGATGTTACTATAAAAATATACAAAGTGAATGGACAAAAAAATATTCTGATATGCAGAAGGCAGGGCTGCGGAGCCGGCAAATTTTTTTCCGGCTCCGACTCCGGCCTCCGGCTCCGGTTCCAGCATTTTAAAATTACCGGGCTCCGACTCCGGCTCCGGCCAAGCATTTTAAAATTACCCGGCTCCGACCCGGCTCCGACTCCAGCATTTTAAAAATTACCCGGCTCCGACTCCGGCTCCGGCTCCGGCATTTTAAAATTGTCGGGCTCCGACTCCGGCTCCGGCTCCGGCTTCCGACCCCTAGTTATAATTCCTTCTTCATTTAACAGTCATGAAATTTATTAATTCTGACACCCAAAATTTTGAGGGTATGATGAAATTAAATTTTTGTTAATGACATCTTTATTAACTTAGAATTTAAATACTTAGAAAATACTTTTATAGAAAATAAGGATTTTAAGAAAATCAGAAAAAGGCAATCATTCACTTTCTTCCTAAATTTTAATATAAATCCTCTTTGAACGATGAACTGCTTACATTATATAGATTGTTATATTTTTTCCCTAAAAAGAATAAAAATCATATTTTAGATTCATCCTAAGTTAAAATATTCCTCGTTGAATCTATGAGCCTGAACATTATGAACATAATTTATTCAAACAGATAATATATATATAATATATATTATATATATACTATATATATATATATATTATATATTATATATATATAATATAATATATATATATATATATATATATATATATATATATATATATATATATTATAGGTATATATATATATATACAGGGTGATTCAAAACCTCTGCAACAAACTCGGAGGGCTGATAGAACAAACGATAAAGAACATTTATTGTTAAATAAGCTATGTTGTATGACACTTCGTTTCAAAAGTTACGGATGATGTAAGGTAAACCAAGTGATGTTGTTTGACGCGTCGTTACTTCGTAACCGGAGATTTGGGGTATTCTAATGTTATGTATGTGTGCGTGCGTACATCTGTGTACTCCGATTTCAAAGTCCTTGTACTTTCTGTAGGTGGTATGCATGGAGGGTTTGCTCTTGCAAGACCCGAACCACAGATGACTGATTTGAACCCATTGCATGGGAAATGCGCGTTTGCTAGTCGACGGGTCGTTGGCGACTCTCTCAAGCACCTCTTCTTCAAACGGCAGGAGTCCTCGTACTTACGCGGTCTTCCCACCAATGCACAGTGGACAAAGGATCCCATTATCTCAACAAGAGCGCTGATGAAGGCGACCAAAACAATTGTGTGGGTGGGGGGTGAATTCGCTGTGTGGAAACCGTTTCCCGTACATGAGCGTGCGCTCTCGTCCATCTTCGCGTTCGCCGCACCGTAACACATTATAATGTTCGGTTAACTCGGAACGAGTGTAGTGATTTTCCATTGCGTAATCGATGCTAGCATGTATTGAATCAACGTATGATTGGGCAAGGTAAAGGCTTATTGTTGGGGCCTGACTGGTTGTTTGTCCTGAAGTGGACGTTAAGCGTACACAGCATGTACGCACGCAACAAACACTTTTAAAATCTCGAGTAACCTAAATCGTCGGTAACCTACATGCGACGCGTCACACAACATAAACTAGTGTTCCTTCACATCATGCCGTAACTTTGAAACGAAGCGTCAAGCAACATCAGGTTAATTGTAACAATAAACTGTTCATTATGTTTGTTCTATCAGCATCCTAGTTTGTCGCGAGGTTTAGAACTCACCGCTAATATCATATATATATATATATATAATATAATATATATATATATATATATATTATATATATATAATATATATATATATATATATATATATATATATATATATATATATTATATATAATATATATAAAATATATAATTTTACTTTCTTCCAAACTTTTAAAATATTTCTCTTTGAACAGCCCGAACATATGTAATATAAATTTATCAAGACACATTGTTCTTAAAAATAAAAAAAATCAATAAATTCTCCTTTACGATGTCCTTAGATCTTATTTTATTATTTTTAAACCAGAAAATAAGCTCTCACATTCACTTGAATAGGTATGGCAAAAGCTGCATACTTGTGCAAGCGGCAATCTTGCCAAAATTTAAGAATATCAAATTGATTGCGCTCTGTTAAACTGATAACTTTGGGATTCTGGTCGATTCCATTAATTCATCTAATGACTTAGGATATTCTAACTTTTTTTTATTTTTCTAGAATGATATTTAGTTTGAATGTCTTTTACTAGTAGATTGTCTTTTTAGTTTTTCAATCGCTTTTCTGCATGCTCCAAATTTTCCCCATTATCTGGCAAATTTGACTTTCTTCATCTTCATTGACAAAATTTACAAGGAGGATTCCTCTGGCAAACTGCTGAAGCTATCTGACTCCGCCCAGAATTCTTTCGATAGCGTATTCATTTTTCAGTCCTAGTTCGCAAAGAAAACTCCTAGCTTTAAAATATCAGATCTTCAGCTTCTGGGAAATATTCTAAATCCAAGATGTCGACAAAAAATATTTTATTTCAGTTAACATTCTTTCCCCTTCTTTTCATGGAATTTATTTGTGATTTTGCTAAAATCCGTTCTCTATAAAAAATTTTCCTGCAGTCAAATCTTCTGATGAAATATTTTTTGTTTGTAAAGTATGGGTGTTTTAAAAATTCTTCGAGTGTTTCGATTTGTTCTACTGCTGTCGGAGAGAGACAAGTTCAGAAGTAACGGCAGCCATCATCTAACTAAACTTCACAATCCTTTTAGTTGCAGAAGGCCTTTAGAGCAATAAGACATTACACTTCCCCATCTTGTTCTCTTGACCTAAAGATTGCCCGAACTTTTGCAGCTGGATTCTTTAGAACTTCCATTAAGTTTTGGGGTACGTGCTGCTTTTTGCTATTTGTCCTCGCCTTGCTTATAAGATTTGGTGTATGAGTATTGTGGAGACTATCACGCACTGCTAACTGTAAAGTATTAACTCCACATCTCATGTGTGCAATGTTAATGTTATCGGAACATAGTCCTTTCATAGTTTTTATCAAGTTCATTCCTGAAAACACTATAACTTCTCGTTTTGACATTCAACTAAATCAGTATCGACATTTCCAGCTTCCTAATTCCTCACCCTTATGTCCTTATTTAACTTTTTCACATCGTACTGATCATGTTGATGCGTTATCCGTAAACTAAGCTAAATTACTCGTCTCTTGGTTATTGTCGAAATTCTTTTAAGATGTCAGTAATAAATTCTTGAATATATTCGCTGAAATGTTGAGTAAATTTTGTTCTTTTACTGCTGAACGTTTTTTAGAAATATTGTTTTTTATCTTTTATTTTCGTCCACATATATAAAATTAATGACAAAAATAATTTAGCTTTGCCCATGTGTAATTATCCATTTTTTAAATTGCACAAAAAGCGTCCCTTTTGCAATTTTTAAGCTTTATTTTTTTGTTTATTTTTTTCTTCTAGAACTCATTTTATCAAATATTTTTCCAGCTAAGGGACTCCAGTATCTTAAGCCATTCTCAATCAACAGTCTTTAAATCCTGGTCATTGCAAAGAAAACCTAATGGGTCGCTATTTTACACAACGCTTTTGACATCAATTGTATTTTGAAATTTTGTCACTTAACATAGACAGAACAAGTTTATGGCACTGAAAAAGCTTCCACTTTAGTCTGAGTTTTTTGAAGGTTTATCCTGATTACCTTTAGCTTCACCTTTTCTTTTTAACAATTGCAGCATTGTCTGGATGAGTAGCGTTTTAAATGTCTCATTAATTTAAAAGTGATCATAGATGTATGTGACCTCCATAAGTAACTGGTAGGTAGGTAAGACTCTTTTGTGCATGACTCGAACTGACTGTTGCCCATCAACTGTGTTAACTATTATATTGACAAATGAAAGTATTTTTATCATCAGACGTGAGCAATATATTCAAAATACATGAGGTGTTTTCCGATTTGGTTTAGTTGACTCAATATTTTTCCTACACGATATTAACTTAATTAAGTTAAGTTATCTAAGAAGTACCCGAACCTTTTTTTTAATTATTGAATAATAAATATACATAACCAAATTCTGGAAAAAGAGAATTATATATATTATATAGTATATATATATATATATATATATATATATATATATAATATATTACTTATGATATTAATTATATATATATATTATTATATATATATTATTATATATATATATATATATATATAATATATTATATTTTTATATATATATATATATATAATTGAATATGGAATACTAAGAACATTGAGGCTTGAATCTCCTCAAATTAATCGAAGATATATATTTATATACTACTATATATAATATATATATATTATATAGTATATATATATAATATATATATATATATATATATAACATATATATATAGTCATATATATATATATATACAAGTATATATATATATATTATATAATAATATATTATATTATATATATACATTATATATATATATATATATTATATATATATATATATATATATATATATATATATATATATATATTATATTATATATATAATATATATATATATATATATATATATATATATATATTTATAAATAAAAGAAATAAAAAATATAATAATAAGAAAATTATAAATAAATTTAATATTAACTTATTTTGTAATTTGGCGGAGCCGGAGCAGCCTCTTTTTTTGCGGCTCCGATCCGGCTCCGACCTCCAGGTCCCCCTAAAAATTTCGCCTTCCGACTCCGGCACCGGCTCCAGACCCCCCCTCAAAATTTCGCCTCGGCTCGGCTCCGGCTCCAGTCCCTCAAAAAGTTTCGCCTCCGGCTCCGGCTCTGGCTCCCACCCAAAACCTTGCGGCTCCGCGGCTCCGGCTCCCGGCTCCGGCTCCGGGCTCCGCAGCCTCGGCAAAGGTACCAGATTCTATGCAGGGATGCTTTCTGTAAGCTCTGTCAGCAATAAAATGTTGATAACTTGATGACTTAAAAATTCGATCAACATTTTATGAGGAGGTAGTAAATCAAAATAAAAAAGTAAGCTTTGTATTCAATATAGTATATATATATATATATATATATAATTATATATATATATATAATATTATATTATATATATTATATATATATATATATATATATATATATATATAATTAAATTTAATATATATATATATGGTGGACTATTGTATTTAGTGATATAGAGATATATTGTAACTTTTCCTGCAAGCTCAAAGCTTTTCGTCAGTTCGCCCTGATATATATATTTATATATATATATATATATATATATAATATATATATATATATATATATATATAATATATTATATATATATACTATATATATAATTTTAGAATATATATATTACTATATTATCTTCTCTGGTGCGTAAAGATCAGAAGCCTATATATAATGCACCAGAGTTGGAAAATAAAGAAAGAAATCAATTCAAATTGTCTCAATTCACGACGTTTGAAAATGTTCAAATTATTGGAAGTGGGGAAAACAAGAGAAAGTAAAGTTTTCCAGACTTTTACCAGTAGTGATCGTGTAAGAATGAACTTAGCGATTTAGGTCTGGGTCAGAGAGTTAGACAGAGATAGGATGGATGACTCTATGTGGGAAAGACGAGCTTACGAGCTCTCCTCAAAGGAGGAGATACTCGACTCGAGAATTCATAACAGCAGTGTTCATTCTAATTGGGATTGTATAACTAGTGATGAAACAGTTCGATGGCTAGGAAGAGATTGGACAGGGTTAGTGTGAGCAGGAGTGGTGTAACAAGGATACAATGTAGATATGTGTGAGAATTGAGTTTTTGAGCCATTGAAAACACCATGTCTTCTCTGACCCATTTGGTGATATGAGAAAGATCAGGAGTCAGTTGCTGATAGTGATAATATATTTCTTGTGTTTTTAATTGATGCACACAAAAAATGGCTGTTTTTAATGGCTTAAAACCTCATTTCTCTCCTCTCTCTCCCAGGGCTGTTTCCAATGGCTCAAAATTTAATTTGTGTCATTTCTCTCCCATAGCTGTTTCCAATGGCTCAAAACTTCATTTGTATCATCTCTCTCCCATGGCAGTTTCCAATGGCTTAAAACCTCATTGGTCTCATCTCTCTCCCATGTCTGTATTGAATGACTCAAAACCTCATTTGTCTCATCTCTCTTCCGTGTCTGTTTCCCAATGGCTCAAAACATCATTTGTCTCCATCTCCTCCCATGGCTGTTTCCAATTGCTCAAAATCTCATTTGTCTCATCTCCTTCCTATGGCCGTTTCCAATGGTTCAAAACCTCATTGGTTTCATCTCTCTTCCATGTCTGTTTCCAATGGCTAAAACCTTATTTGTCTAATCTCTCTCCATTGTTGTTTCCAATGGCTCAAAACCGCATTTGTATCATATCTCTGCCATTGCTGTTTCCAATGGCTCAAAATCTCATTTGTCTCAAATCTCTTATGGCCGTTTCCAATGGTTCAAAACCTCATTGGTCTCATCTCTCTCCC
>JABUQX010020084.1:27500-32500 GCA_015478945.1 Trachelipus rathkii
ACAGCTTTCTTCAGCGCCAAGGAGCTAAACCCCGTTGAACGGCGTCAGTAAAGTAACTAAAGAACATCTTCATTCAAGCGAATATTGACCTGTAAAACAGCTTTGTCGCTTGGAGAGATGTTTTCTCGGATACTAGAGCATTCATGCCTTAAAGAGGCCTATGTAAACATAAAATCATGAAATATAAATCAAAAATGGAGAGATACAATAAGACATTTCACATATGAAACGAAAGCCTGAACTTACAAAAGAGACTAGGATAAAGACGCAAGCAATTTCTTAATAACAAATAAGTATTAAAATGAATTAGGCAAGAATAATGTAAAAGTTTGATTAAAAAAAAACGTTTTAATATTATTCCAGAATTAATTTTTCCAATCTGTAAAATAATTTATAATAAGTTTTTAAGTTAATAACAAAAAAAAATTAAATGGGTTGGAGGAAAGAAGCAAAAGGTCTCTTAAAAAAACTAAGCAAAGGTCTTTAGGAAAATATCCCACTTTAAATATAGGTAATATAATTCGGATTGAATAAGCAACTTAATTGCGACCCTAAAATAAATAAAAAAAAACATTCATAAAAAAAAATGAAAAAAAACATTTTTTTTCAATTCTTTATAAACTATTATATTTTTTTTTTTGAAGGGGTAAACTATTTTATTTGCGAATATTTTTCCGTCAAATCATTAAATTCAGTTATATAAATTTCCAAAAATGAAATACTTTTGTTAACATTTTTTTAAATTTTCTGAGATTTTAAATAAAATCATGATGTTGGTTCAACGTTTCTTCAATTGTCGTCTATAAATATTTTAATTCTAAAATTAATATTAAAGGATTATATATCTTAAGGTTTATAACCATCAATCAAGAAAAGCAAAAAAAAAAAAAAAAATGGTAGCATTTTCTTAACATATATATATATTATAATATATATATATATATATTATATATATATATATATAATAATATATATAATATATATATTATATATATATATATATTTATATATATATATATATAATTATATATAATATATATACGTATATATATATATATATAATATATATATATATATATATATAAATATATATATATATATAATATAATATTTATATATATATATATATATATTATAATATAAAATATATATAGTATATATATATAATATTATATATATATACATATATATATATATATATATAATATATATATATATATTATATGAAGGAGTTTGAAGTCACAGTTTGTTTTTAACTTTTTTGACAGCGTGATGTGTCAAATACTAGCTGTATTGAAGGGTGGATAGTTCGAATCGTGGTATCAACATTTTAAGGGATGTTGTAAGACCCTAAAATGGTGTCGCATGGATGTTTCCACCAGCGATAATAAACAAATGAGAAATAAATAAAAATAATATAACTAATAATAATACTAATAATAATAATAATATAATAATAAATAATAAAATAATAATAATAATAATAATATAATAATAAAAATAATAATAATAATAATAATAAATAAAAATAATAAAATATAAAAATATAATAATAAAATAATAATAATAATAATAATAATAATAATAATAATAATAATAATAATAATAATAATAATAATAATAATAATAATAATAATAATAATAATAATAATAAAAATAAAAATAAATAAAAAATCATATCAGTACATAATAATAATAGTAATAATAATAATAATAATAATAAATAATAATATAATAATATAATAATAATAATATATAATATAATAATATAATAATAATAATAATAAAATAATAATAATAATAATAATATAAATAAAAATAACAATAAAATAATTAATAATAATAATAATATTCCTAAGGATTCTACATAAACTAATTCACTACCAGTAGCATAATAATAATATATTTTTTAATTATTATTATTAAATAATAAATTTATCTGAGAGCTGAATCTTTGTTGCATAGCTGTATCTCTTGTGTAGCATTGCATATTAGCAAAACACATGATATTGCTCCTATACTAATACCTATTTCTAAACTTCTGAAATCAATTTGTGGTACCTTATTTTATACGAAAACGGAGGTGATTGAAATTTGGATACAGTGATGTACTGAATGTCAAGATAATGAAGAAATAAGCTAATATATTCTGGTAGCTTAAGCATAAGCGAGTGTAAAGAAAAAATTCTGATGGATTTAATTTGTCTCGTAGACCTTTGGATTTTGATTTTCTATCAATAATTTTTTACTGAAACTTGTAGCAAATGACTCCAAAAGTTTGACTTTTCCCATTCCTAACTGCTTGTCTAATCATTAATAGAAATAATTCGTGGAGGTTGTTTTCCACCATATTTCAGAATATAAATTAACTTTCCCATGTAACATGAGATCTATGTATTGTTAATGAATAGTTGAACCTGTCTGTTGAATGGCTGCGGACTAGGGCATATATCTGATCAGTGAATTTTACAGAAGAATTAGAACTCTTATTGATTTTAATGAGTGCTTCTCCGATTTATTTCCTGACTAATTAAACTTGTGCAATATAATTATATTCGTTGTGATTTCAATGTGGACTTACTAACTGACAATAAATATTATGTCGCTAGGATATTTAAAACTATATTTTCGCTACAAAATCTTTATCAGCTTATTTCAGTTCCCAGTTTGTTTTCTGCAGCCGAAGTTCAGTACATTACGTTGATATATCATGAACTAACTGTACTCTCTTAATTCAATAAATTTGTTTTGACTGTCTGATTATATTTTCCGTCATGCTGCTCTGTGACAGATGCGCCTAACGTTATTCCGCAAAAAAGAGTAAAGGATTAGAAAAATTACAGGACGAACAGTTAATACGTTAAAGATAGAAATAGTGTCCTTGATGGAAAGTTCTTTGGAGGACTTAAGTACTGGAATCATTAACAAAGTGTCTGCGGGATTTGTGATACGGTTGGAGGATTTGGTGGGCCGGGTTTTTTTTTCAATTGGTGACAAGAAGATCAACACAACGCATTAATTAGACAGTCTGTGAATTACCCATCAAGTTTTTCTGTGCAGGTAGAAAAAAACAAACTTTTTTAGTTTCATTAAAATGTGGAGTAAATATCCATTGACTAACTAAGTAATTATATATCTCATCTTTTGCATTGAGACTTTTTCATATTATTCAGCAGAAGATTGATAATCTCAAATAATGATCACAACTAAAAAATGTGGGATGATTATCAGTGGTGTTTTGGGGAGTGAAAAACAATCGGAAAAAATGATTGTATAATTAAAGATTGGGTAATTTTTTTAATAATGTTGATATTGCAAATCTTTTTGTAAATTAATTTCCTGAACAGTTCCGTCAAGCTTTTGAACTGCAATCCCTAACATACCAAATACATTCATAAATAATTATACCCTCCACAATACTAGTTAGCATTTATAATTCGTACTCTGACTGAGATTGAGGAAATTAATTCATTCATTTCTCTTGTTGAAGCTCTTTCCGTCACTTGAAGAAGGTCTGGGAACGTCCCAGACGAAAGCGCTCGTGTCCCGAATTATCCCAATTTGTTTTAATAGATTTAATCGCAACCATATTATAATTCTAATCGTAACTTTAACTTAATTTCCAGCTTCCCAATTTTTGTCCCTTCTAAGTGTTGATTGTGTCATCTTTTTTATAGATATTATTATGAGAAGCTTATATATAGCAGGTTTACTGAGTGCTTTAGTAGAAATTTCTTTATTTGTTCTCAACAGTTTGGATTTATGGTGGGGATGGGAATTCTGGATGGAGTTTTGTCCCTTTTCCATGATGTCAGTGAGAGAATGTTACAGTCTTCCGTATGATTGTAAAGAATTCGACACAATTAACATAAAAACACTTATCAATTTGAAAGATATGGAATTAGGGTGTTTTGTCTCCTGTTATTGAAATATAATCCTAATAATGTCAAGACAAACACCCCTAATTCCATATCTTTCAAATTTGATAAGTGTATTTATGTTAATTGTGTCGAATTCTTTACAATCATACAGAAAGACAGCAGCAATGTGTTCCTTCCGAGATAATGCAAAGGTGACAAACTATCCTGAATTCCCTTTTCGCCTCCACAAATCCAAACTGTTGAGGTATAAATAAAAGAATTTCTTAATAAAATAATTAGTAAACCTGTTATTATAAGTACTCTCAAATACCTTAATTATTGTTTGAAAAGATTGAAATTAAAAATCTAAAGTTTTAAGGTTGGTTTCACGACCTCCAGAGATTGGGAAGTGGCACCACTCACGCTATCTTTATAAAATAAGAGAATATTTCACTTGATAAAAATCTATTAAAAAACAAACAGAGAATTTCTCTCAGTTCACCCGCAACCTTCTTTAAATTTCTAGCAAGAAGACAGGAGTGTGAAAGTTTTTATCAATTAATTTATTTATAATTTCTTCAATCCTAGTCAGAGTACAAGGTATAAATGGGAAAGAGTTTTGCCAACGTAGGATATTCTTTATGAATGTACTGGTAGTTTATGGGTGCAGTTCTCAAGCCTTGACGGAACTTCAGAAATAATTTTTAAAGATTTCAATATCACATTATTAAAAAAATTAACCCAATCTTTAAATTATACAATTCATTTTCCGATTGTTTTTACTCCCAAACACAACTGTAACATCATCAACATTTTAGTGTGATCATTATTTGAATTATCAATCTTCCTCTGATAATATGAAAGTCTCAATGCAAAAATGAGTATATAATTACTAGTAGTCAATGGATATTTATCCCATTTTATGAAACTAAAAAAAGTTTGTTTTTTTCTACCGCACAGAAACAACTTATGGGTAATTCACAGACTGTCTAATTATGGTTGGTTGATCTTCTTGTCATCAATGGAAAAAAAACCCGGCCACCAAATCCTCCAACCGTATCACAAATCCCGCAAACACTTTGTTAATGATTCCAGTACTTAAGTCCTCCAAAGAACTTTCCAATCAAGGACATCTATTTC
>JABUQX010020085.1:5000-7500 GCA_015478945.1 Trachelipus rathkii
TGTAATATATATTTTTATATAATTCATTTCAATTTATACCTACCATATATATATATTATCTCATATCTCAACTATACTATATACTTGAATAAAAATAGCATCTAGTGAATTATCTTGAACGATGGAAGAAGACTTAACTAACAAATAGTGACAGCACTCAAGAGTAAGTGCAAATCAAAAAAAGAAACTCACGATAGAAAGAGATTATTGATAATATAATGTAAATAAAAAATAAATAAAAAAAAATAAAAAAAATAAAAAAAATAAATAAAAAAATAAAAATTGAAACTTATAAAATTGAAATTAAATTCGTATATAAGCTAAAAGTGAAATTCATTTCTTTTGACAGGCTAGGTGAAAGAACGATAAGTAGTATTATTCACAAATAATAATAAGATTTGGATAAGAAAGAATTATTTTATAGTACAATAAGTATTACTTTTCACATTTAAAATTTATATATTGAATATTTAAAGCCTATTTCTGAGTTGTCTATTATTTATTAAAAAAAAGTTATTAATTTTCACATCACTACAAGCTAAATAATCCAATATATTAGAAAAACTTTATTATTATTATATATATATATATATATATATTATATATATATATATAATATATTAGGGTCTTATTGATTGTCATGATGTGACATAGAATGTAGTCATACTGAAAGTCATTAATAGTGTTTTTTATAAATATACAATTATATACCTATAATACGCTTTCGCAAATAAACTTTCACAAAGTACAGGATATATATGTATCTATTCAAACTTACTCACTAGAGTATCAGGTAGGCATATTATTATAATGATATAATTATCACATATATATATAAGGAAACGGTGTTAATTATATATAAATTTATCTATATATAATAATACATTTTATTTATTTGTGAGCTATAATTAATATTATAGATTCTTTATCAAAATAAATCAAATATATTATATATATATATAGTCATGTTATTAGTTTGTGAATTATTGCATATCTATAAATTTAAAGTAATTATTAAATGAGAGTGAAATACACAATATTTTATTATTATATGAAAAATTTGTCAGATATGGTAAGCTATGTTCTTACTCTAATCTATAGGGCCCTTCTATAATCAAGAAGTTAGAATTAGAAAGTTGGAAATTTTTTTCAAACTAATTTAAATAATATTTATTCCAATATAAATCTCTAAAGTTTAAATTGTTAATACATTATAGTTTATAGAATACATGTGGACAATATTATCTAATAATATTTCGAGGAATAAACAACTGTGCATGTTGTGAAGACTTATATATATATATATATAGTAATATTATTTTCTCACCCTTAATGTATCATATAGTAATTTGATTTAATGATTTTATATAATACACTTATTATATCCACTAAGAAAGATACCTAATGGTCATTCGTATCTATCTAACTGTCACTATATAATATATTATATATATATAGAGTAAAAATAAATATATAATATAATATAAATGCTATATATATATATATATATATATATATATATATATAATATAATATTATATATATTATATATTGAACGCAGTATTGACTAATTTGAGGTTGAGTGTTTTTTTTCTCCACTGATTTCGGCACGCTCATGAGCAACTTGTCACCCTACTCACCGCATTCTTTGATTTTAACATTAAGGTGGACCAATTCGTCTCCAATACTGTAGTGAATCCAATCATATGCGCATCATAGAATTATGAGTGAATAATTAAGCAAAACCATAAATAGAGTAAAAGTATGAACAGTGAAACAACTAAATGCGTGTGACAAGAGATTCGTGAGTATCACTCAGCCCTTATAACTGTATGTTATAAGAATTGACATAAGATAGGGTTGCATGAGAGTTATTTCCACTCAGGAGCCCTAGCCTATAGAAGGTCAAGACTTTAGAAAAGTAGAGCTTTTAGATCTGTGCTCAATATTATTTTAATATATCAAAATAACTAAAGTAAATATTATCCAAAAGTGGATATGCTAAATACTGGCAGTCCGTGAAATTTTTAAAATGGCGGACGTACAACTCGGAGTTAATAGTATAGACTGTAAGCGTGGATATATATAGGGATCACGGATAAATAGAAAGATTTACCTGCACTCCGTACCTCTGCATACAAGCGCTCTAAGTTTAGTAATATTTAAATATAGATGGTGGTTAAATAGAGACATTATGTAGTCACTGAAGTAAATAGCCTCATAGTCTAACTATACAATATGATGTACTCAGACTATATCCATATCACAGTGATGAGTTATTACATTAATTGTACAATGTCAACTCTCAATTGAATTCCAACTATACTATATACAGTAGGTATATTCATTTATTGCTCCTCAGGATAATGAGTTCATACTTTGAGTGAGATTAAAGAGAATCTAAACTCTGTTCAAATTTATAATCATAACTATATATAAATATGTTGTTTTCTAGCTAACTCAATCAAATCGTTAGTGCATATATACATAAAAATTTTAT
>JABUQX010020085.1:12500-17500 GCA_015478945.1 Trachelipus rathkii
ATAAAAAAAATATATAATATCCAGTGAAAAATACTAATTACAATATAGCTTGAATACATAAGGGAAAAGATAAATACTCAATTTTTAGAATCTTGTTATATGGAACGCCAAGGAAAATGTAAAAAAATAAAAAAAGCTAAACAAAAAAAAAAATATTATTAGACTCTATTTTTTTTTGTGATGGAGTGGGGAGCTAGGGACATAATTATATATTATTAATATTAATATATATATCTTATATATTATTGTAAAGGTATAATATTAACTCAATATCGGAGTAATGTATGTGAGGTAGGTCATTCGAGCCGTGACGGTAGGAATAACACTCAGTGAGGAGGACGTTATTATTATATTACCTCCGATACACCCCGTAACTGCGGAGGCGAAGGAGGCGGACGATATATTTATTACTCATATTATTTAGGAGGAGAACAATAGAAGTATTTACGAGAGCCAGACTAGTCAAGGACACTTATTTATAAGCCGTACCTAATACTATTTTACTTATGTGAGGTTTGTACAATGGTAGAGTTTATCAGAGGCATCAAAGTGAGAAAATCTTAAAATACAGAACAAAAACGCAAATGATGGCCAAAGACATAGCCAAAGAATGGCCCACAGGAAAAAAATATGAGAGCTGAAAAGAAAGAGAGTTACCCGAAATGGAAGAAAAAAGCCGTATGTAATGTGTGGGATTCTTTCCTGAGAAATTATAGCTTGCTGAGAGAGTACGTGCACTTTTTGTGTTGCAAGGGCCTCGAAAAGTGGTGGAGTGAGATGGTGAAAATCTAACTAAAGGGGAGTGTGTGGCCGCAACCGTCATTTTTGCCGATCAAATCCCACTATTTAAGGGAGAAGAATTCTCAGTAGCGCAAGTAAGGTAGGCGAGTAGTAAGGAAATAACTCTATAATACTCATCATATAATATTAATAGTATAAAGCGAATAAATAATATAATATAATATAACTATAAATCACTAATATAATTCAAATACCTAATAATAAAAGAGCGGAGGTGGTGTTCCATGAATGAAGAGACTCATAATACTTAGATCATAACTCACTAGGAGGGAGGATGAGGAATTAGTCTACCATATAATATAATATGATATAAGCCGTAGTTCCCTATCGGCAATGATAGTGACTCAAGAGAGATCTCTAAAATACTGACTTTACCGCCATCGTGTGGATTAGAGTACGAATAGCTTTAGCAGAAAATTCACGCATTAGTAGGTTAAAATTCACTTGTCAAAGAATAAATGGGCGGTAGCAGATGAATATTAGTGACATATATGATAGATATTATATAGATTTAAAAAAAAACACGCTTGAACTAAAATTTAAGCTCAGTTAAGACTCGTCTCTCTAATAAATTTGGATATTAACTTAATTACTCTCTAGTAAGAGATATTAACTCCCAAACATGAGCCTAAAAATTTCTATATAACAATTATCACACAAGTGGCAGAAAAAAAGAAAAATAAGAAGAGTTTCTTCATACAACAGATGATGCGTGACATTACTTCTAGTGATTAGCATTTTCGATATTCCCGCTACAGTGAGTTATCAAATGCGTGATGAGCAGCTTTGAGAAGTGAATGTTCTCGTAAAAAATTATGTGTGGATCTAATTATAATCTGTATCTGTTTCTTCTTCTTCGTTAATTGACATGATTAGATATTGCCATATACACTAATACAGTATTAATTTACACTCAGGCACTTCCCATAAATGTCATTAGAATTATTTATTTAGCCTCTTAGCGTCTATATTGTTAGTTTCTGATATATATAATATTATATATCCGTACTATAGTAGGAAGTATGTGAGATATATATAAGCGTTATTAATATTTAAAAGAAATTAATAATATATATAATAAAAAAATATAATACATATATTGAGTTTATATTGACATCAATGGATATCCCAATGAATAAAATTATTGTCTGAATAAAGCATGAGTCAAAGAATGTTATATACATTGTCAAACAATTAAGTCATTGAGGAGGTGGATATATATTATGTTTTGAACATACCACTTGAAAGAAGGTATTAAATATATAAATAGTATCTTTTTTTTTTTGTCTTTTTTTTTTTTTTAGTAGTGTATTGACACCGAAGTTTGAGTTTTTAAAAGAGTTTGAGTGATTTACTCGCTGACACCGGGAAAAGTCTTTACCGTAACATATGAGTTCAGAGACGTAGACATTACCGCAGCAAACTCGTATTTGAAGTCGAAACACGCTTTCTCTCTCCCGTGGCTAAGCTCTAGATGTTTAGTAAGGTTTGTGTATAGAATATATCGCAGATTTGTGATAGGAGGTGAACATCGTTTCTGAGGAAGAGAACTTTATGAGCTATATTCGGAGCATAAGAGATAATATGTAATAGTTTTGGGAAGTAAACAGTTGAGAAGAATACATTGAACTGGAAAATATCGCAGGAAATGATTTAGGGATAAAATATACGAGATCCTTGCCGAGAGAAAGAGCAATTCTTCATAGAGGGTGAGTTTCATTATTATATATATATTATAAATAGTATTAATTTAGGTAAATAATATTAATTATCATAGGCTTCAAAGTGACTAATTATATAGATAAAATAGGAACTATTAGGCTATTTATAATAAGGTAATTTTTTTCTTCACTCTATTCATTGTATAAAGGCAATATATTTCCTATATAAATAGGAATCTGTCATATATATAAAAATATTTTAGTAACTTATTTATTTATGTACTCTATCACAATAAATATGATAAAGATATTTATTGTTAATAGATATATATTTATATACTTATATTACTATTTTAATTTAGTGATATAATAATAGCTCATATATATAGAATTTTGTATTCGAATCTATTTACATATATCATATTGTGTTCTCATGATAAATAAATATAATAAGAATAAATTAGTCGTGAGTGATGCTATAATAGTATAAAATGTCATATCAGCAATATTGTAATTTTTAATTAAAACTCTTATGGAAATTTTTATAATAGTTTTCTAGCGTTGCTCTCATGTGATGTATTTTTTATGTATATATATATAGTATTGATATGTTGTGTGTTAGCGCGCTGTGGGAATGCTACACATTATTATATGTGAGTTATATAGGCGTGTGTGTTGCTTACATGAGTACCTGCGTGGTAAACGTTGATTTTACTGTGAGACAATTATATTTATCTTGATATATTGGCGCAACTTAAGTCATTATTATTATATACATGTCAGATGCATTTTAAAATTTTGTAGTGAGACATCTAAAGATATATAACAAGAGAGATATAAGGTAAGAAAACAAGGTTTTTTTAAGTAAAAATCGTTAAATATTTTGTGCACTCTCAGGTCCGAAGAGACGCTCACAAAGGAAGGGAGATTATGTAATAAGAGTAGACTAGATAAGAATATTTGCTGCTGATATGAGATTTCTCTATAGAGTGGTTAGAATATAGTTGACGACTGAATGGAAGGGGGAGAATTGATCCGTCGCGTGCTTCTAATCAAAGAATGATGTGTTGAGATAGTAAAAGAAAGAACATATAGTGTGAGACGAGAAAATGTCGATGAGATATGAGAAAGACTATAGGTGTATCGCATGTGTGTTGGTATTTTTTTTTTTTTTTTTGGGGGGGAGTGAGAGTACTGTGCGTATCTTAGAGACTCTATTTCTTTAAATTAAGGTCGACCATTATGAAGATACTAAAGTGAGAGGAGTCAAAGTTGTATAGAAACGTTTTTGAGAAGAAGGCCTGAGGTAGTAATTAATATCAAATCCCTTGTGATTGTTCAACAGGGTGGAGACCCGACTCAAGTCTTAGAGTAAGCAGTGCTCTAAAAAAAGAGGTTTTTTGTAGAGATTGATATGTCAGAAAGATGTAGACATAATAATAAGTAGTTGAGGGAGTTCTTTGAAATTTAGGTGCTGGAATAAAAGGGTATGGAATTTAAGGTACAATGTGTTCAAATAGACAAATCTTAAGGACGTGTTAGGTGTTAGAAGCACATAGATAGAAATTATGGAGTATAAATGAACGCATTAGGCTCAGTGTTGTATGTGTGTGTGTGAAAAAGACAAGAGCAAGTAGACAATTGAGAGAATAAATGATAAAGTACGTCTAGATTACGAGAACTGGTATATTGGAAGAGAATTGATTGGAAAGAGGATTAAGATGATATGGTTGGAGTTCTAAAAGTATAGAGGTTTTCATAGAGGTGTGATATGTGTAATATCGAAAATACCGGTGAGGAAACAGTGAAAGAACAAAAGATAGTAATGACAGTCAGTTATAGGAACATTTAGTCTTGTGAGAAGTTAAATAATTTTAACTTTTGAGGCACAGATAATTGTGGCGAGAAAGAATAGGTAGCCATATAACAGGATGAATGCAAGGGTTTTGTGAGGAAGGAGATAATAGAGTTTGTGGCCCACTGGCGCAAGGCATGAACACATTTTGACAAGATGCCATAGTGAGGGTCCGTCACAATCCCGTGAAGCGTGGTGGTAAGGAGTGGGCTTTCTTTTTCGACTTGCTCATATTCTTCTACTACTTTCTGTTTCCAGTGCATGCTACGTACACATTACCTCCAATGTTTTGGGAGAGACTAGAGGCGGGTGATTATATAACTATATATATATATACATATATAGTTAATATATATTTATATATGTGAGAGTATATATATATGATATAATATACTATATTTATATATATATATATATATAATATATATATTATATACTATATATTTTGTAAAATAGAAATCTTTAAAATCAAGTCTGAACTTTATTTCCCTGTTTCTGTCACGGGGGAACCTATCGGAGATTTTCCATATTGAAATTTTGAGGAATATGTTGTGCTTCTTTATACTCGCATAATATATATATTATAACTTATATATATATTATATTATCACTATATATATATATATATATATATAGTATATATACTATATATATATAGTATATATTATAATATATATATATAA
>JABUQX010020085.1:20000-25000 GCA_015478945.1 Trachelipus rathkii
CAAAGGGTATACCGCCCCGATGGCAAAGGAGTCGGGGTCTCTTCTCGTCCTTCCGGGGAACTACGGGGTAGGATTAATTCCCCCCTCCGGGAGGGTCCTCCGGAACCCCCAGCTTTTTGGTTATTTGGGTGGCGTCGCGGAGGGTTTCCTCCGCCCCTCCCCCTACGGGGTATGGAAAAATTCCCCCCCTATGTTCCCGTCGGCTCGAGCCCCCTATTGTGCCGTATAAAAGCAAATTTTTTTATTTTTTTTACATTTTCCTATGTCAAATTTACGAGGATTCCAAAAATCGTATTCCTTTTCGCTGTAGCTATTTGTAGTTTTGAGATTTTTTTTTTTTTTTTTTTTTTTTTTTTTTTTTTTTTTTAACATTTTCTGGACCAGCATTGGACAGCATTCCACCAATGTATTCCGTTTTACCGTAGCATTAATAGTTTTTAAGATACATATGACGGCTAATCCAGACGTCTGGCCATATATATATATATATTATATATATATATATATATATATATATATATATATATATATATATAATATATATATATATATATATATATAATATATATATATATAAAAATAAAAATATACAGAATATATTATATTATATATATATATATATATATATATAAAACAGGTCTGTTCCTATGGAACCGAATCTTCAGAATGAAAAGGACGACCAAACATGGCACGAAAGACATGAGGTATAAAATTCTTTAATACAACGTTTCGAGTCTATCTTGACTCATCTTCAGGTAACTACAATTAAAACACAATATACATAATTAAAAATTAAGAATTAAGAATTCGAAAATTAAAATTAAAATTAAAAAATAAAATATTACAAATTAAAAATAAAAAAAACAAAAACACCAAAATGCACAGCACTAAACAGGGCATACATACCTAATATATGAGAGGTCAAAACTATACTAATGGGAGAGCGGAGTTTAGAAAACGGAAGAAAGTAAAAAGTTAGTTGGTCGGAAAATGGAGGCATAATATGCTATATCATACCCCACTGTTGTAAATGGGAGAGAAAAGAGAGAACAGGGGAGAGGGAGGAGATACCACAGCAAGGGAGGAAAAAGAGAGAGAGAGAGAGAGAGAGAGAGAGAGAGAGAGAGAGAGAGAGAGAGAGAGAGAGAGAGAGAGAGAGAGAGAGAGAGAGTCATGAAATGCGTAAGGGAGTAGAGGAGTGAGAAGCATTTAAAGATGGGTTTAATTGTTTAATGAAAAGAGACTCGAGTATTTTCCGGTCGGTGTCATCAGAAGTTGAGCAGAGGATCTGGAAGTCCGAGAAGCGGAGGGGGTGGTTGGAACTGTGGGAGTGGTTGCGAATAGAGGAGTGTTCAGGGTTGAGTGAAGGAAGATTTGTTCGGAAAGAGGTTCCCAGGTGTTTACAGATCCTCAGTTTGAGCTGGAGGCCAGTCTGGCCTATGTAGCAGGCATTGCAGCCTGCGCACTTAAAGTTATAAACTACTGAGGATCTAAGTAAAACCGGGAGTGTGTCTTTGTAAGAAAAGAAGGAGCCTATGGAGAGAGGGTTGCTGGCAACGCGATGGTGGTCTAGTTGGGGGTAGAATGTGTTAAGTTTATAACTTATAAAGAAGAGTATACTAAGTTGGTTTGGTCATATGGAAAGGATGGATGATAGTCGGTTGATTAAGCGGATGTAATAGCGGCGAGTGTGCTGGGAATCGACCTGCTGGGAGATCGAATAAAAAATGGATTGAGCCAGTAAGGAATATCTCAAGAAAGGAATGTGAAATTGACAAAGAGAATAAAGGTGCGTAATAGGAGTGAAAGGTGGGGTTTTGTGGGGGTGGGTATGGTTTTGGGCATGGCACAATTAAGGGATGATCCTAACATTGGCGACCTATAACAGTGAGGGTTCGTAGCGGTCTTGTGAAACCCTAGGGTGGAATTTTTTTACTGCGACGAGCTCTCACTTAAACATATGAGGGATGGGAGGGTGTTTTTCCATTTACACAGAAAAAAAATTGCATCAAGTTGACATAAAATTTTCCATCAACCTCGGTTCCTCTCAAGTGGGGGGGGGGGAACTTTTTATCTGTTCATTGAAGAATCAAAATATTACCATCGCTAGGTGCGCCAAGTCTTTCTGATTCCAAATATATATATATAAATATATATATATATATATATATATATATATAATATATATATATATATATATATATATATATATATATATATATATTATATATATATATATTTTATATTATATATATTATATATATATATATATATATATATATATATATCATGTTTGATTTATTTTGCTAATTAAATTAATTATGAGCCTGGGAAGTTAAAGAGAGGAGGCCCCCCCAAAATGTTTTGGCTCCAAGACTCAAAAAAGTATTCGTCTCAGAACATTTTTATTTGAACCATTGGCTATGCAAGGTAAAATAATCCTATACACCAATTTTCATCAAAATCAGATACGTAGTAGTGGGTGAAATTGGTTGATATGTTCTTTAATGCCCCAAAAAAGTAAAAAAGTGGGGTCTGTGCACGAGGGGTAGGGGTGTCGCACGGCCCTGAAATTTTAATCATAACATTAGACCATGAAACTGACGTGTAAATACATACCGTTGTTTTTCAAAACAAAAAATTGACCCACCCTAATACATATATATAAATATATATATATATTATATAATATATATATTATATATATATATATATATATATATATATTTATATAATATATATATATATATATATATATATAATAATATTATATATATTATAATATATATATATTATATATATATATATAATATATATATAACAAGTAATTGTCTTTAATAAATTAATTATTCAATTCTTGGAATTTTCTAAATTTGTAAATTTAAATGATCGGTTACAAAAATATATTCTTGAAATCACAGCAGTATATATAATATATATATTATATATATATCTATATATATATATATATATATATATCTATATATATATATTATAATATATATATATATATATATATATTATATATATATTATATATATATATATATATTATATATATATTAATATATAATAGCAAGAATACCAAAAATAATTTAACATTTGAAAAGAATTTTATTACCGACTCGTTTCGGGTAAGACAGCAGCTTCCCATTTTTTTGATAATACAATGATAAGAATTATACAAAATAAATAGTATAAAATTAAAATTAAAATAAATAATATTAAACTTATTGATAAAGAATGATTAAAGTATAGACTTGAAAAAAGTTCACGAATAGGACAAAATTTCACTTCAGTAGTATTAAGCTATTAATATTTAAATTTTCATTTAATTTTGGTTTAAGATGCCAAATATATAAGGATTCCAACAAAAGAAGATCAGGTTCCTCAGCTTGGGCTAATATACTAAAATTAATATCCTGTATATGATGGTTTTCACGGAGAGAATGAGCATTTATAGCTGAAAAGGGAGGATGATGAAGATGATCTAGGGTTCTAAATGATATACCTCTATGTTCTGCAATACGAGTGGAAAGGTTTCTAATAGTCTTTCCTATGTAGGTGGCATCACAGTCACCACACTTATATTGATAAATTACTGAAGAACACAGAGGAATAGGAATTTTATCTTTGAATCTAAAATAACCTCCAATTTTCATTTCACTGGAGAATATTAATTTAAATTTGAACTGGGGAAAGTTTTGGGTTTTTTAAAAGAAGAATCAATTTTTACGTCGAATTTCATAAACTCATTCTTCCCCATGAAAGGGTAATTCAATATTCGGAATATCCTTGGGAACTATCATCGAGTAAGAGGTTTATTTGTAAATTTTGAAGAAAGTAGTTTACGGAAAGTTTTATCAATCAAAAATTCTGGAAACCCATTCTTCATGAATAACGATTTCAGGAATTCTAGTTCATTTGAGAGATTGACATAAGAGGATGAAATCTTGTATCCCCTATCAAAAAGTGTCTTGATTAAGTTAATTTTAAAAATATGGGGAATGAAAGAATTAAATTTAGTTGTCAATCCAGTAAAAGTAGGTTTCCTGAAACGCTAGTGTGGAATTTGTTGTCGTCCTTATATACTTTGATATCAAGAAAAGCCAGACAATTATTCTTCTCAACATCAACTGTGAATTTGATATTCGGATGTTTGGAGTTGATGTATTGTAAAAATTCGTCAATATGATCATTAGACTTAAAAAGAAGAAAAGAGTCATCAACATATCTTCGATAAAGTACAGGTTTAAATTTACCTGGGCATTCATTAAGCCAAATTTCTTCATAAAAACACATGAAGATGTTGCTAAGAGTTGGACCTAGAGGACTACCCATAGCAACACCATCAATTTGTTTATAAAAACTACCATTGAATAAGAATATTATATCTTTCGTTGATATGTAGAGTAACTCCCTAAAACTTGGTAAATCAAGGCCATGAACTGTTGACGAATTCTTAAACAAAGAATTTAAAATGATTTCTAAAGTCTCTTCTAATGGCACATTAGTAAATAAACTTTGAACATCAAAGCTTGCCATATGATATAAATTTGCTATTGGAAAATTTATTATTTCGTTAACGAAAGAAAAAGTATCTTTTTCAAGTCTATACTTTAATCATTCTTTATCAATAAGTTTAATATTATTTATTTTAATTTTAATTTTATACTATTTATTTTGTATAAATCTTATCATTGTATTATCAACCTTGAAAATGGGAAGCTGCTGTCTTACCCGAAACTAGTCGGTAATAAATATTTCTTTTCAAATGTTTAAATATGTTTTGGTTATTCTTGGCTTATTATTAATTCGCCTCAATGTCGAGGTCCTATTATCTAAAATTCTACTAATAAAATATATATATATAATATATATATATAATATTATATATATATATATATATATATATATATAGTATATATATGATATGAGTAATGATATATATATATATAATATATATATATAGTTTATATAATATATATTATATATATATAT
>JABUQX010020085.1:40000-44560 GCA_015478945.1 Trachelipus rathkii
TTCCTACCCTTTTCATTAATGATCTTCTCTCACCTGCATCTAACTCTATCGCACTCGTATACCCATTGACTCGACCCTTCGTTGCTCATTTCCGTTCTGCTCCCTCTTTTACTTCTAGAATTGCCTCTCGTCTTAATCTTTTCCGATTCTATTCTCGCTGATCGGATAGAATTTCCGGGTGAGGTCGTCTGCTTGCAAAATTCAATTCTTTAAAAACCCAACTTCTACAAATCTCCCTCTCTGAAACAAATGCCTTCTAACTTTCCTATCTCTTTCGACGGTTCTCTCTCGTCTCTCCTGTTGACAATATAAACATCCTTAGCCTTAACATAAACAAAAAATGTCTTGGAAACCTCATCACAACGGTTGCTAGGACGGCCTCAAAGAAACTGGGAGTTCTGTTTGGGCTGCGAGACTTTTTCCTCTTCTCAGTTACTCCAGCTATACAAGGGCCTCATCCCCCCTTGTGGGTACTGCTCTCATATCTGGGGGCTCTGATTTTTCACCCGGCTTTGGACAGGGTCGAGTCAAGGCCAAAAGGCTTATAAGCTGTTCTGTACTTTCCAGATTTCACTTGACCCTCTATCTTTGCGGCGCGATATTTGGTGCCTTATCTCTTTTCTATAGGTACCGCAGCAGCAGATTCGAGGGAGCTTATCACTCGCGTGCCCACCACCTCTACGACGCCCTCGTAGCACAAGAGGTGCTGTGTCGGCGCATGAGTTTTGTGTTGATATTGGTAACTCTAGGCTTGTTTGCTGTGGTGATTCTTCCTTTACTTCCATCACTGTTTAGTGAAATACTCTTCCATCTTCTGTGTTTCCTGTTGAATTTAATCTCTCACTTTAAAGCCTGCGTCTATTGCTCATCTGCGTAGTTTACGTTAGTTGGTGAAATTTTGAGTGTGCAACTCCCCATCCTCGGATAGGGCTCTGCCCGTGAGTGGTAGTTATAACTGTAAAAAAGAAAAAAACACTCATTCATGTAAAAACATATATATTTATATATATATTTAATATATATATGTATAATATATATATATATATATATATATATATATATATATATATATATATATACATATATATATACATATTTACATACATATAATAACATATATAATATATATATATAATATATATATAATAATAATAATGTAATAATAATAATAATAATAACTATATATATATATATATATATATATACATATATATACATATTTACATACATATATATATGTATATGTATAATATATATAATAATAACCCATATATATATATATATATATATATATATATATATATATATATAATATATATATATATATATCATATGCCCTATATATGTATGCCATAACATATATATATGTATATATATATATATATATATATATATATATATATATATATATATATATATATATATTATATATATATATGCTTATATTTGGTTTAAAACTACAACTTTTGGTTTAAAACTACAACTCATATCTCAAAAACTACAATAGATACAGAGGGGAAAAGAAATACATTGTTGGAATCATGGTAAAATTTTAGTTTAGGAAGATGTAAAAAAAAAAAAAAACCATCTCAAAAACTACAATAGCTTACAGCGAAAGGAATACATTTTTGGAATCTTTGTAAAAAAGAATTTTAGTTAGGAAAATGTAAAAAAAAAAAAAAAAATAAATAAAATAAATATTGGCTATTTTTTTTTTTTTTGGAGGAGAAGAGAGCATAGTATATATATATAGGTATACATAAGTATATACATGTGCTCTATATATATATATATATATATATATATATATACTATATATATATATATATATATATATATATATATATATATATATATATATATATATATATATATATATATATATATTATTTGTAAAGGTATTACACGGCAATGTGGGGCTCAGCCGACGGAACACAGGGGACGTTTTCCCGCTATGCCACCGTAGGGGGCGGAGGAACCCCGCGACATAAATACCAAGACCGGAAGTCCTACCCATGATTCCCCGGAGGCCGAAGGGCTAACTCACCATCGGTGGAATACCCTTGGAATATTCTTTAGTTGAAAAAAAAAAGCAAAATTGAATAGAAAGTCTATTTATTTTGACAAATATACACTCTCTAAATAAACTCTCTAATCAAATTCACTATAATTTTTAATAATTTTTTATTTATTTTTTTTACATTTTCTATATAAAATACCAGGATTTCAAAAATTTATTTCTTTTCGCTGTAGATTGTAGTTTTTGAGATATATTTTTTTTTTTTTACATTTTCCGCATTAAAATGTTACCAGGATTCCAATCTTTTCCCTGTATCTATTGTAGGTTTTGAGATATGAGTTGTAGTTTTAAACCAGAATTTCTATATATATATATATATATATATATATATATATATATATATTTCTATATATATATATATATATATATATATATATATATATATATATATATGCAGTATATATAATATATATATATATATATATATATATATATACCGTATGTATGTATATATATATATATATATATATATATATATATATATATATATATATATATATATATATATATTAGTTAGGCGTATGCTTTGGTTAGTGGCTTATAATAAATTATCCATCGCTTCAAGGAAGGTTAGCGAGATTGTATCCCCTTGACACTTAGACGAGGTTACGTATTTCTGACTTCTATGCTGCAGACCCTTTTAAAGCTGCGATCTTTTAGCCCCTTTTAAGGGGGTGTTAGGTAGGTCGTATCCCCTTAAACTTGACATGCTTTTAGGTGGTGGTGTCATCTTGTCTTCGACGAGGTTACTTATGAATGCAACCCCCTGCGGGGGGCTTCACCCGGTCTTAAGGTTTTAGGATCTTCCTTAGGGTGTCTTAGAGAGTTCGTGTCCCCCTACCCAAATAGTACTTTTACTGTTGGTGGTGTCACCTCGTCGTGGACAAGGTTACGTATCCCTTAACCACCTTCCAAGTTGTGGCTATGGCCTTATATAAAGCTAGGTTTTGGACACTCAGACATTTTGAGGCGAAAGGTTAAGATTTTTATGCTTCGCGGACCTTTTGAGACGAAGGTGAAATTCAAGTCATGTCGACCGTTCACTTGGGAATTTCCATATTACATCGTGTGATCTTGACACTTGATGTTTCAAGATGTAAGTTGCTATGGTCTGTGAACCCGTTTCCTAGGTCGAGAGGCGCTTGGGGCTTAGCCCTAACGCCCGGCTCATCAAACCGATCCGCCTAGCAGCCCTGGTTGATTAGAGTTTGATCTATTGATTTATTGATTTAAAGATATTTTTAATAAATATTTAGTATATGCAAAATGTTTTTAATAATTTATGTGATGTTCATACACCAAAAACATATTTTTACGTTAAGTTTATACAAAATGTTTAAATATGATTTTAATCACTTGATTAATAGATTACAGATGTCCGGGAAAGGTGGGATAATTTGTGTGTGTTTGGTTGATTAGTGATTAGAGCTTGATCTACCGAATTTATTGATTAATTGATATTTTTAATAAAAATTTAGTAAAAACAAAATGTTTTTAATATTTTACATGTAATGTAGTTATTTTCACGTTAAGTTTATACAAAATGTGTTTAAATATGACTTAAAGCAGCAAAGTAATGGCGCATAGCAGGCTGGGAGAGAGGGTTGTGTGGGGTGTTTGCGCTACTGCTTTACCGTTTTATTGCTTTAGGGTCAACAAAGTGCTAATTTAATGACACTAAAGCAGTAAAGCAATAGCGGATGGTAAGATGGGAGGAGACTTGTAGGAATGTTTGCGCTACTGCTTTACCACTTCAGTGCTTTAGGGTCAATAAAGGAGATTTTTAATTAAAAATTAAACTTTTTATAGTAAAGACATAAAATGTTTAGTAATAAAAGAGCTTTTCTGAAAATAAATATAATTTCAAAATAAATAACAACTTTAAACAAAAAAAAATATAATAGCTTAGGTTTACAAAAGAAATTGTGAAAATATAATTGTCGCAGGTTAAAAGAAAATGATGTACTCAAAATATTATAGTTAATGATCAAAGTTTAGAAAACGGGTTATATGAAAAGAGAATAAAAATATAAATGTGTACTTTTGAAAAGAAAATAGAGTATACAAATTATTAAATGTGTACGAATAAAGCGTAGAAAATGGAATACATTGCATTAAGCAAAGGCTCTCTGACACCCTGAGAATCAAGTTCTACTGGATCATAAACATAGGGAAGATATCCCATTTGGACTGATATACGTTTATAGAAATATATCATCTCTGTCATCGGCTACGGCTACGGCTCCGGCTCCGGCTCCGGCTCAGTGCTCCGTATCGTGGGAATACTCCGGATTCGACTTAGAAGCATGTTGGCTGTTTATCTCTAACCTAACTATAGCCATAGCCAAGTTTTAGGGTTCAGCACCCCCTACCACCTGAGGTGCAGCTGTGTGAAACCTTGGCTCCACCGAGATGTCACTATCACTACCAGCAATAAGGATACCAAGTTTGAAAGAAAAACAATCACTAGAACTCGAAAA
>JABUQX010020086.1:0-70000 GCA_015478945.1 Trachelipus rathkii
CCCCGGAGAGATATAATTACATACCTCAATGTAGGACAGTTTACCTACCCAAGGTAGGGCGGCAGGATATCTACATCGTGCTCGGGCTTAATCCCTACTAAATCCTCACAGACCTTTAGAATGGCAACTTTCAGAGCCTTGATACGGTACTCGAAGGCCAAGACGAAATATCAAGGGGCCAAAACATCAAAAAAGGGGGCTTTGCTCCTAAAGGGGGGTCAAAAGGGGGCCACAAACTAGGGGGAGGTACGTACGACGTTGCTGGCGCAAATACCGTCTCCTTGGCGTTTCAACCCTTCTTCGAAGGGTTGCCAACAATCAAGATATATATATTGTCCCCTGGAAGACCAAAGAACGTACGCTTTCTTCGCCCCATCCAAAAATTAGGGTTCCCAAAAAATTTGGGTTCTCAAAAAAATTGGGTTCTTCCGTAGTTCAAAAGGAAATTAGGGTTCCCAAAAAATTAGGGTTTCAAAAAATTTGGGGTTCCCAAAATTTTTGGTTCCCAAAATTAGGGTCTCAAAATTGTCCCTGGAAGACCAAAGGTCGTTCTCCAAAAATTAGGGTTCCCAAAAAATTTGGGTTCCTCAAAAAAATTTCGCGGTTCTCAAAAAAATTAGGGCCCCCAAAAAATTGGGGTTCCCAAAAATTTGGGTTCTCAAAAAATTTGGGTGCCCAAAAATTAGGGTTCTCAATAATCAGGGTATATATATATATACACATTACACGTGCAGTTTGTACTTGTTACTACTTCCGGGGATGCGGATGTTACCTGCATCACTAATATATATATTATATATTATATTATATATATATATATATATATATAATCTATATTATATATACTATATATATTATATATCTATATATATATATAATATATAATAATATATATATATATATATCTATATATATTATATATAATATAATATAGCCGTATATATATATACTATTGTATATATATATATATTTATATATATAATATTATATATATATATATATATATATATGATATATAATATATAATATAATATATATATATATATATATAATATAGTATATATTGATAGTAATATAATATATTATATTATATATATATATATAATAATATATATATATAAGTATATATATGTATAGTATATATATATATATATATAATATATATATATAGTAAGATATTATTTTTCATATAAATATATATATATATATATATATATATATAGATATAGTATTTATATATAAATATATAATATATATATATATATATATATTATATATATATATATATATATTATATATATATATAAATATATATATAAATATCTATAAATTATATATGATGATAATTATCAGTAGATGCTTGGAGCTATATATATATATATTATATATATAAATATTATATATATATAAATATATTATATATATATATATATATTATTATATATTATATATATTATATATATATATATATATATGTAATAAATATTTAAGTATATTTATATATATAATATATACATATATATATATATAGTATATAAATATACTATAATATTATATTATATATATTATATATATATATATATATATAGTATACTATAGTATACTATATATATATATATATATATATATATACCTAGTATATATATAGTATATATATAATATATATATATATATTATATATATATGATTAGTATTGAAAATAGACGAATAAAAAAGCTTTAATACAGAATTTACTTTGAAATGCCAAGTTCAGTTTAAAGCTTGTTAAAATAAGATATTAACAAAGCTAATATAACGCCAATGGCATTAAAAACATCTGGTAAGAGGAAGAAAGTAAAAGGCTTCTATTAATTGGAAAACTTTCTAAGAATAACTTTCGAGGATAACCCTTCAAACTGGAATCTTTAAATCAGTTCTGTAAAACAGAAATCGAAAACAGAAAGAAGAATTTGAAAATAAAGTTCCGGATGCGACTAAGGTTCGATTAGACTCAGACTCAAATTCTGTGATTGGCTTTCACTTCAAATCCAAGGTTTGCTTGGTTTTGATTCTTTGTTTGGCTGCTTGGTTTGATTTCTGGCCTTTTGCTTGTTTTGACTTCTGATTTTGCACTTCATGGTTTTGATTTCTTTGTTTGCTTGGTTGATTCTGGATTTGCTTGGTTGTTGATTCTTTGTTTGCTTGGTTTTGATTCTTTGTTTGCTTGGTTTTGATTCTTTGTTTGCTTGGTTTTGATTCTGGATTTGCTTGGTTTTGATTCTGGATTTGCTTGGTTTTGATTCTTTGTTTGCTTGGTTTTGATTCTGGATTTGCTTGGTTTTGATTCTTTGTTTGCTTGTTTTGATTCTTTGTTTGCTTGGTTTTGATTCTTTGTTTGCTTGGTTTTGATTCTGGATTTGCTTGGTTTTGATTCTTTGTTTGCTTGGTTTTGATTCTTTGTTTGCTTGGTTTTGATTCTTTGTTTGCTTGGTTTTGATTCTTTGTTTGCTTGGTTTTGATTATGGATTTGCTTGGTTTTGATTTTTTGTTTGCTTGGTTTTGATTCTGGGTTTGCTTGGTTTTGATTCTGGGTTTGCTTGGTTTTGATTCTTTGTTTGCTTGGTTTTGATTCTTTGTTTGCTTGGTTTTGATTATGGATTTGCTTGGTTTTGATTATTTTTGTTTGCTTGGTTTGCTTCTCAACAGAGAGTTTGCCTTGGTTTTGATTCTGCGGCTTTGCCTTTGGTTTGAATTCTGGGTTTGCGTGGTTTTGATTCTGGTTTGCGTTGGTTTTTGATTCTGGGTTTGGCTTTGTTTTGATCTGAGTTTTGCTTGGTTTTGATTCTGGGTTAGCATGGATTTGAATTTTGTTTTGCTTTTTTTTATTCTGCTTTTGCTTGGTTTTGATTCGGAGTTCCGTCTTGGTTTGATCCTGGTTTTTGTCTGGTGGATTTGATAGTGTCGTGAGGTTCTACAATGTTTTGGATCTGGTTTTATTTTTATTCTATTCACTGAGAGTTTGCCTTGGGTGTTCTGTAATTACTGGGTTTGCAGGAGCTTCTGGTTTTTGCTTCCTTTTGAATCTCTGGTTCCTTTCTTTTGTCTGGGTTTCCTTGGTTTTGGTTCTAAGTTTGCTTGGTTTTGATTTTTTTGCTTGGTTTTGATTCTGAATTTGCTTGGTTTTGAATCTAAGTTTGCTTAGTTTTGATTCTTGTTTTGCTTGGTTTAGATTCTGGGTTTGCTTCGATTTGATTCTAGGTTTGCTTGGTTTTGATTTGGTTTTGTTCGGTTTTGATTCCGGGTTTGCATGGTATTGATTCTCGTTTTGAATGGTTTTGATTCTGGGTTTGCCTGGTTTTGATTCTGAGTTTGCTTGGTTTTGATTCTGAGTTAGCTTGGTTTTGATCCTGGGTTTGCTTGGTTTTAATTCTGGGTTTGCTTGGTTTTGACTCTGGGTTTGCTTGGTGTTGATTCTGAGTTTGCTTGGTTTTGGTTCTAAGTTTGCTTGGTTTTTATTCTAAGTTTGCTTGATTTTGATCCTGGGTTTCTTGATTTTGATTCTGGATTTGCATGATTTTGACTCAAAGTTTGCTTGGAGTTGAACCTGGGATTGCCTGGTTCTAATTATGGGCTTTCTTGGTTTTGATTTTGGTTTCAATTCCAGTCAAATTATTTTAATCCAGATCAGGGATCAAGTTATCAAGAGAAAAAGAGATGAAGGTATTCACTCTTTTAGATAAAATATAAATGTTATAGATACATAAATGCACTATTTACGGAGAAATACAAGCATAACAACACCAAAAATATACGTATCTACGATACAATATAGTGTATAGTTACGTAAAAGTGTATGTATTTACGATACAATATAAATGTATACATACATAAAAGTCTACGTATCTACAATACAACATATATAGCATATACATGCGTAAAAGTGTATTTAAAGAATGTGATAAAAAAAACAAAAACAGAAAATGATTGAGTAAAAATAAAGAATAACAAAAATAATAGAAATTAAAATAGCGCACATTAACTAATAATAACACCGACTATAGGATTAATTGTCAAAACGAATAATAATTAAAGTAATAGATAATAATAAGTAATAATAAACATAATAATAATAATATAATAATGAGATTAATAATAATAATAATAATAATAATGGATAATTAATAAATAATAACAATAGACAGATAGACAATAACAATGAAGCAATAACAAATAACAATAACAAAACATAATAGATAAATAATAATAAAAATAAAAATAATAATAATAATAATAATAATAATAATAATAATAATAATAATAATAATAATAATAATAATAATAATAATAATAATAATAATAATAATAATAATAATAAGGATAGTTGTAGTTGGGTTGTTTCTCGCTCCCACTTATTATACCCTAGAGAATGCCATGGCATTGCCTCAGATTTCGTGGTGGTATGTTTGTCGCCGCCCACCAAAGTTATGGAGAAAAAGGGACAGTTGAGTGATGAATATATATATATCATATATATTATAGTATAGTAGGTGAGGGTGAGGTTAGATATATAATAGTATATATATAATATTATATATATATATAGTATAGTAGGGGGGTATATAATAATATATATATATATATATATAGTAATATATAGTTATATATATATATATATATATATATATATATATATATATATATTCCTCCATCTTTAACTTTTTGACCCTTTAGTAATTTTAAACAGAATTTCGTCAAACTTCATTCAATAACAATTTAAATCAGGAAACAATGAATACGAAGCTAAGTTTTCTGTTGCAGTGCCGGAACAAAACAAGTAATTCGAGTTTGTGAGCACTATACGACTCGCCAAACAATGTTAAAAGCAATTCAGGGATTTTCAACAGCAACAATAGTTCTTCTCTTTTAGAGTTGTTTGAAGAGGGAATGAAAGACATCGTATAGAAAACGAAGAAAAGACTGTCTGAATATTTAAAGAAAGAAAATTATTTTGTGAGGGAAAACAACGAATTGTAGGAAGGAGGAGGGAATATTTTAGAAAAGGTTTTAGAAAATACAATGACATTGAAATCGAAAATAGGTAGAGAATTTTTTTTTTTTTTTAAATAGTGATCATGTGAAGAATAACGCCCTCAGATCGGTGGGTTGCTGGATTTGTCTTAATTGTCCCACTTCCTCTTATTTGTCCTTTATATACATAATAACTGGTAATTTTTACAAATGACTTAACTTATTGTTTTAAGTGAAGGGAAAATAAATACAATTACAAATTTAGGACTTAATAACTAAATTAAAAATTTAAAATAAAATTGAAATTGTATTATCATTATTATAATTTTTTTTCCTTTTTGCAGGATTTTTTTCTTCTGATAAACCTTTATTTTCAACAAAAAAACTTATTTAAGACTATTTTATAATAAGAAAAAGTTATAGCATTTAATATTATGACAATATTTCGCCTGAATGCTTCATGCTTGCTCAGAGTAATTTTACAACTACAATGAAACTGCTAAAAATTATGTTTACAAATAATAAAATTAATAAAGTTAAAAACTATAAAAATATAAAAATTTTGACATTAATTAGCAAAGTTCAAAAAGTCAAATAAAAATTTAAAAAAAGCTTACATTATTTTTCAAATGCAACTATTATCAAAGATACATACGTGTATCTGCAGAGCATTTATTCAAAACATTAAAAATGCCCTAAAGCACTCATTTATTTTGTTAAATTTCGCATTTATAAATTGACCTAAGTTTCTTAATAAAAAGTGTTCCTAGTATAAAAAGATAGCTGAAATTGTCAATTTGAAATAAGATTTGAAGTAATTATCAATTTCAATCGTTCGGTGGTGGTGGGGGGTTAATTTTGTTCCGTCATGTATTACTCCCAAATTTTACTAGCCGTGCTGCATAATTTTCGTTCTGCAACCAACATAAGAGGAATTAAATACTACTTCTTTGCAATTGAACTAGTACACAACATCAGTTTTGTTATCCTATGAACATGAGGACATATGAGAACATTCTTCAAAGCTTGTAGTAAATTCACATGTGTGCTACTACTACTACCACTACTACTACTACTACTACTACTACTACTACTACTACTACTACTACTCTACTACTACTACTACTACTACTACTACTACTACTACTTACTACTACTACTACTACTACTACTACTACTACAAGCGCAAATTTTATTAAATTATCTATTTTTAAAAAGACAAATCGAACAAACCATGAAAATTGGACAAATTTTGCAACCAAATACTCTGGGGTCCTTATTCTTCCAATGATTCAAAATAACTCACCTGGTATAACATGTAATGTAATAGTGGCTGCTTTCGCATTAGCAGGGACGCAGGTGTAATTTCCCGAATCCTTTTTCTGCATATTAGCAAGACTCAGAACACTTTCTCCGCCCTGACTTACTACTGTGATCTGAAAGAGAGAAAATTTGCATCTTCAGCAATATTTTACAAAAAAATAAATTGATGAACTAATATTGTAATATTTTTAATTATGTTTATATATAGCTATAGTTATAGTAGGTACTTATTTATATTTAATATTTAATATATTAATAACTATATTTACAATTTATTAATAACGGTTTGTGGCAAAATGCTTACAAATCGGTCTCTGTATTCACACACTACGAAATCACAGTCAATACAACACTAAAGCATTCACTCGCGCATGCAAAAGCACATACTCTTTAAAAACACTTCCACACATTGAAAGTCAGATCAAACTGATGGAATTCGAACAACTGCAGATGATATTTCGAACAACAATGGGGTTTTAACTCTAAAACCAGGGGTTTATCTCGTTAGTCTAATATATATTTTATATATATTATATATTTTATATATATTATATTATAATTATTATATTATATATATAATTTATATATAGTATTATTATTATTTTATATATGGTAGGTGAGGGGTAGGGGGTGATAGTGGAGGTGGGTGGTAGGTGAGGTGGGGGGGTGAGGTTTTCAAATATTACATATATAGGTTCCTAAATGTGTAGGTGCGCATCTATCTTATTTCGCAGATAGTATCTCCACTGCCTCACTGGATAAGATGTTGCAGCACAAATAACTTCAAATAAGCGCCTGATAAGATAGTCACTCCTTAGCAACCTCATGACTGAGCGCGTGAGAAATTTTTAAGCCATACATTAGATCTATCCTGTCCGACGAAATGATATTTCTCGAGGCACACACTGATTTTGTGACTTATTATATGAGACAGCGTAGTGCGGTTTATCTAAAAACTTTCAGTTGAGAACTAAGCATTTTATTTCTATATCCTCCTCACTATTACGAAGTAGAACATGCGTTTTTTAAACACTAAATTTAAGTTGTAGATTCATTGTGAAATCTTGAAGGTGAAAGACCGGATAACGAACTGGCACAGTGATCGCAATAAGTGTCCTGAAATCTTTACAAAATTTCCAGTCGCCTGGGATTGCCTTTGAATCCTCTATTACCACTAAAAATTTTACCGTTCTAATCCATCAAAATTTTTAAAATATTGATAAACCAAATCTTTTTCGTATTCAAGTCTTTAAATGGGAGCCTGTTTTTGAGTACTAATAAAAGATGACCAATCAGTACGACCACTGCACCTATTAGTGAGTACAAGCAAGCAAAAAAGACCATATTCACACATTCTAAAAAATCTATAGATGTTTAATATCAGGCTTATTATTTACATGAGTATATCTTACCGGCTTGTCACCATATAGATTGAGAATATTAAGTGAACATGGCACACATACTTATTAACAATATCAAAATTCTCTGAAATTAAAGCAATTTAAAATGAATATAATAATCATAATAATTATTATCTCGCTAAACAATTATATATGAGATTTATATGAAAAAATATACTTACTTCAAATATCAGTAAAATTAATTAAAAATGAATCATATTCTCTTATAAATAAATGTATCCCTTTCATCATAAATTGAGAATATATTCAAACTCACGTTAATTATTTTTAGTCGTAGCCTCAGTATATATTTATATGATCTGCAAAAAGTGTGGATTATCTTGGATTAGGAGTATTTAGAAATTGTTTCCTATAGGTGTATTAGTATCATTAATGAAAAACATAGAAAGAGTAAAAGATAGTGAGATTTTACTTTCACTGTTTAGTTAATTTATATAAGAATAATTAAATTTGAGAAAGTGGAAGCAAGGCGATTCCTCAGTTTTCACGTGAGATATAATTAGTACATCAGTCCTTTAGAAAACTAAGAGCCATACATATATATAATAAACTCTATTATATTATATTCTTGCTTACATTCATGAAAGACTTAATGATATCTTTCACATCACAATTCACCCAAATTATCTCAGTAAAAAGAACGTAAAGTATCTAACTTCAATGACTTCAAAAAATTAAAGGGGAAGCAAGAATCCTATATAAAATATAGTTCAAGTGGTTTTTGAGTATTTTTGATTCAAAGAATCTTTCTTTATCCACCGGTGTATCTAGAACGATCTGCTTTCTACTTTATATTACGAGAGAATTATACATATTGATGTATTTAATTGTATTACTTGCAACAATACAACAATATCCGAGCATTATTTATCGTAAACGCTTTGTTTTCTACAATACTAAATCTGAGAAATATTATATATATAAGACCATATAGTGGAAGTACCAATTTATCTTTTATGGTCCCTAAAGTACCCGTAAAAATAGAACGAATTTAATTTGCCTGCAAATTGCACTTTTATTCAAAATAATATTAGAAGTTCAGCACTGTAGTTAGAAAGAACTACAGAACTATAGATATAACATACTGAGAGAGTCATTTATTATAATAGAGAAGCATCACAAGCATTCGGGCATGATATCCAGGTTTTCACGTATATCAGCACAAAAAATAAACCGAATTCAAGGCAGGATTGTGTTCTGCAAAATTTGTGAGACTTAACATCACTATTTATCCACTAAAATAAGATTAAATCTTATTGAGATTAGAACGCATAAATAGACTAATTGTGAGATCACTATTCACCGAGCGCATGGTGATAAGCTTTCCGAGGGACCATATAACTATCTATAGAAAATTTTAAATACATTATATATGGAGGAAATTATCACTATGAAGGAAAATACAGAGTGTAAGCTCAATTATAGGCAATCCAAATGTTTGTTTTTTCTCTGAATATTTTTATATCATGATTTATTTCAGTATTGTAAAATAACTATAAATAATCATTAAGAAGGTAAATGGTAGTTGTTCACAAGGATTATACATATCGGCGATGAACGTATACCCTGTAAATTTCCACGTTAGCAAAATCGAGACTATGTCACGGAAAGTGGTTCTTGGCAATTTGCAATCTGATCGAATAACTATTGGCGAAGAGTATCGTAATAATTCCGTGGTAAAGGTTTCTTGATAACTTCAAGGGGCTTAAAGAGGGTTATTTTACTATGTTACGTTTGGCCGGACACCGGGGCAGTTATAAGCGCTGGACACACACATATATTTCGTTTCTGAATAGAATATATTTCTCAAACCCATTCTAAATATATATTGCGCAGGTAGGTAGGTGTGCTTGTCCGACACATGAGTCCACACAAAGGGCATATTTATGCCAGAGTATTCTATATTCTGAGCAAGTATATATGTTTGATTCACAGGTGTAGGAACAGCCACACGAGCTCCTAATCTCTGGGGTGATTGCCGGGGTCTCGACTGCGAATTTAAGTCGACATAGTTTGATACCTCAAATCAAATATCACTATATTTGCACGCATTGTTTGTTTTCTTACTGTCTCTGGGTGTTAACATCTGGTTTTTTTCTACTGTGAGCTTTGATGGTTTATGCCCGAGAAGGTCTATCGTCAGTCTACTCACATCACGACTATGCCCGCAATCCGTACACATATATCTAACTACTTCCGCATGCAACTTTCTCTCGCCATCCTCCCTTCCTTGTGCCTCAACGGGATCTTGCTGCCGGAAGAATGCCTAGTTAGTTTTTTTGTCGTGATAATCTTTGGGTACGACTCTGAAAGAGCCGGAAATATTGACACCAATTAACGAATACATTACTTACACTATTCATGATGAGAGACCCACACCTTAGAGAAATTGATAAGGCAATTCCAACAAGAAAACAGGTGTTCCAATTTCAAAATAAATAACTAAGTCACATTCACTTCATTCAAATCTGAGTACGAAAGCAGGACCTATTATCGTTGTCTATACTGCGCCACTGTGGGAATCGTTACAACGATACTGCTCTTCATACGATCGGGCATCAAGTATATGTCAGAGGACTTCAGACTGGCATCACACCACTTCTGTGTTGATACAACGACGGGAATTCCTAATTTTTCCTAATTAGTCTATGAGATATTGTAAGTTAATCGAATTGACTAATATTAGAAAAAAAACCACCTCAGCAGACAAGAACTATCATCACTATGCAGGCGATCTTTACACGTGTCTTGAGCTTAAGAGTGAATCCATTTTAGTTCGATTCTGCAACACACACCACGGACCTGACGAAAGAAAAGATTTTCTTAGACTCAGAGGGCCTCTACATAACGCTATCTTAGGTTTCTCTTTAATTAGAGTCGGAAAATTTCAGTCACTTCTCATATCGTTAGAGCGCGAACGTTCTCCGCTAAACTCTTGAAGCCATCTCATATTTGACGAGATAATGATATGACGGATCTTACACACGAATTATAAATTTTAATTTTTAAAACCACTAAAAGATTAGGAGAAAATTCACTTGATCATTAGGATAATTTGTTATAAGTACATCAGATATGGTTATTCATAGTCTTCATGTCTTGCCATACTTACTGTTAACGAGACCACCAGTACTTATGATCGCAACGCAGCGGCTGTTCTTGTTTCGTAGAGCCTATCGATTATTAACACCTAGGTATATTCATCTTCCCTCTATCTGTAAGAGTTTCGAGTTTGGTACAACCTTCTTTCAGAGATAGACACGACACGGCTATATGCTTATATTTTTGTTCCTGGTCCAGTAACTACCTTTTTGTCTACATAAACACCGAAAACATAAACAATAATCTGACAGCGAACCATACTACGTTTCCACCGAGAAGCTTATTATGCGATGCAAAAACAGATCTTATCCTCTTCAAATTTTTATCATTCAATATAGAGACAGATTCAATGAAGTAGACGTACTCATTCACAAAGTGGAGAGAATGATAGTGAGAGAGCGCGAGATATCTCGCATATTTCCACATAAAGCCAACAATACATGTGAAACATTCATTGTTACAAGACATATCCTGACGTATTCTTAATATAACATCGACTACTTATAGTAGATTAAATATATACAGAGTAATATATCAGAGATAGATATCATAATCCTGATACACACAATCATGCTCTCTTGAAATTCTAACTGGAAAATTTTTATACTCACACGCAGCTAAGTTTTACCCTATTTCCACAATAACCTCGGCACATTAGAAAAGACTTTTGCTCTAGAGAGAAACTACGCACTGTTTTTCTATAACAGGTAACATTCTACTTTAAAGTACTAGCTATCCATTATTATATCCTATATCTTATATAAAAAATCCAGATACAATGTAACCAAAATCTAGCAAAATAATTATTTATATATTCAGCACAATCAGAATGGTTGAAGGATAGTCATTCTCACGTCCACTAGTTGAAGTACATAAAATCAGGACTGAGGCCGTAGTTTAAGAGAGAGTCAAGATGCCAAGATTAAGTAGTCGAGTATGAATTATCACCGACAATATAGAAGCTGATACTAGTATACAATATTTTTTAATCATATATACAAACAAGATGCTAAACTACACTGAATCAAGATTGTGCTTAGGTGGTTAAAAATAAGGCAATATAATGCAAAAAATATTTTACTACCTGGACTTATAATTTAATACTGCTATAAAAGAAATACCTGGCCTTCCCTCTAGTATATAGCAACTGTAGTATTCATAGTATGGAGAAGAGTATTTAGCAATGCTGGCTATAATTATATTATTATTAGTATATGAAAAGGAGAAATGCACAGACTCTTTCGGCAATAATATGACAAAAATTATTGTCATCTATTCAAATACAACTCATCCCATTATTTGAATTTCAATACTAGCGCAAAAAAGAATTAATATTATCCAATTGTATAAACATTACTTATTCATTAAAGTCGAGAAGGATTTAAGTCGTAATGAGAATTGATATCTACGCAAGTATAAATTGAATCGAAGAGTATAATCATTAATTATTGTGGTAACTTAAATTATATTATAATAATATTAGTAGGCTAATAAAATCACAGTATATATATATATATTATATATTAATAATGATAATATATATAACATTATATATATAATATTATATAATATATATATATAAATATATTAATATAATATATATAATATATAATATATATATAATATATAATATATATATATTATATATATATATTATATGTCAATATATTATATTATATAAATATTATGGAATATATTATATATATTAATAAAATATATTAAATATATAGGCAAAATAATAATATAGAAAATACAGAATAATATTAAATATATTAATAATAGATAAATTATATAATATATATTAATACTTTGTTTGGTTATATCATTTTTACTTGTGAGTAAGTCGTATATGTTTTTAAAAGTGCTCCTTGTCGAATGTTTATCTTTATTTTATTTTATATCTTATTATTATATATGTTGTACTGTGTTAATAGTGAAATCATTAATAACATCAACTTCTTCTCCAGATTTATAAATAGTCACAGATCCACCTGCAAAATTAAATAATCTAAAGTTAAATTATCTCTTATAAGTTTTTGACGAATACGGGGAGGGAGTGGGTGATAAAATGTTTAAAAGATAAAGATCTTATTATTAGGATTATTAAATATTTATTTATTTTTTTAATTTTATTTTATTAGAGTTTTGGGTTCTAAACACATTTTAATATTTTACCCGAGTGTAGTAAAGTTATAATATTTATTTAAGTTTTTATTATTTTTCACATTGATTTTCACATCTGTATTATTTAAGTTTTTTTATGTACTTAAGTTTTTTTTTATTAAGTTATTTATCAAATTAGTCTAAGTTAAATATTTATGTATTTATTTTTTTATTCCGTTTTATTCTTCCTTTTGGTTCCTGTTATGTTCTTATATTTATTGCACGTGTAGTGTGTTTGTTGTCAGATGTGTGGTGGTTTGGTTGAGAAAGTTATTGGAGCAAACAGTTTGCGGCGAAGTTCAAGAAACGGCGCGGTTTCTACACTTCAGAACTATTATATAGACTCAACAACATCCGCTCTGCAGCCTCTAAATACTCACTGTGCTGGCCAGCGATACATAGAGTATTGAGCATCTACAAGCATCCACACCTACTACTTCTTAACGTTCATAAATAACCATAAACCTAACAAGCTATATATTCATGTCTACATTTATTTGTTAACCTATTTCATTAGATTTGGCTTAAGGAAGGTTACAATCGCATTTCTTACATCTTTGGGAATTAATTAGGTACTAAATGTTCAACATTACATATGATTTATTATCTATAACTGGTCCGAGATGAAAAGGTGGTAGTGTGTGCCTATGTAAAGAGACATTCATTGGGACTCGGAGCGCCGCAGAATCTAACGGAACGCTTAAGAGAGAGAGGATACAAAGTAACTTCGAATGAACAAAGCCGTAATTAGCAATAGAGATCAGAAGTGAACGATGAATTAACATTATGAGTGGCTTCAAATGCAGGTAATACTTATGCGGGCTCTATCGTATTCTGGACGAGATTATTTCACCTCATACTTGTGCCTGGGGCACTGCCTAGCTGGTTTGCTCGGCACAGCCTCAAGGACACGGAGTCTCTGTGCACACGGTTGACTCGTCACCTTCTGAAGGTAAGTCCTTGGACTAGGAACCCGCGTCACACGAGACCTCGTACTCGTAATCCGAAAGGCCGGGGGGTTCTTTCGTACATTTACGCAAAAATATACTTTGAGAAAGGATGTTCCTATCTATATATTAGCAGATTAGTGTCAGATTTCAAAATGTATGCTATTCAAAAACACTGACTATTAAGTAATGTTGTTACACTCCTCAAATTACGTGATATAAGGGTGTGCGGAAGCGACACACCCGAGATATACATCTTGCTATGTCATTCTCTAACGATCTGCTTAGCAATCTATTGCGAAACGACTTAACAGGCGCGTAACACTATACCGGAACCGATCCTAATCCAAATTTTCTTCGAACATTTGGCTTCTGGGGGTTTCATTTTTTTCAAAAAACCGTGAAATTCGTTTAAGCCCCTGACACCCTTGACACCCTATGTTTCCACACAATGAGAGATTAACTACTTATTTCATCTATCATATATATTAAATAACATACATATCCACTTTCAGCTCACTTATTGATGTATAAATATATCTGTAAACACCACACCATCACAACCTTATATCTCTAACTTAATTACATTCTCTCCTAACAGCCTTGCCAATCCTGCCCTAAAGTGCCGTTTATTTTGAGCTGACACTTATATTGAGATAGGGGTGTATTGAGTGAGGAGGCACCTTGCGTTATCGCTCTACGCTAACTATATATAATTTGAGAGGTAAATGACTGCTATTGACTATTCTAGATAGACTGCACTTTACGGCTTCTAGCACACTTTAAGGTGGGAAGCTGTATAATTACGTTGACGGGATAGAGCAGAGTTCATATCTTTATCTATCGACTAAATTATCTTTTCTCATCCTCAAATAATCCATTTGAGTTCTGTATCGGATGCCATGTTCTCATGGCATATATCTAAGTGCTAGAGACAGATCGCTTATCGGGGGTGGAAATAATTTACTCGAAGTTATTACTGCACAGTAGGTTTAATGGATTGGCTATGGCTAAGCACACATATAATTCTGGGTCACTCTGCTATTTTTCATTCGAGCTAGAAATCGTTGCAGGGATACTCCTTCGACGAGCAAGCGGGCTTTCATCCAGAAGATACGGAAGGGTCGACTGAGGCACCTAAGAGTTCTATCTGCATAAACTATTGGTAGAGAACAAGAGATTCCCTTTTTCGTAGGACCGTCGAGTTGCCAAATATTCAGTGCATCATATAACAATCTTTGACAAATATATTCCTCCCTATACGATATACTAGATTGGCAGAAACTGTGTTGCTAACTCTCACGGTGAAAGGAGAGACCAACATTCTCTATTATCGACTTTCACACTATTATTCACTGCACTATGGGACACACCACGCCCGGTGAAAATAGGGATAAACGATAGTTCGGAGAGGCTATATTGGGCAGCTTCACGTTCGGCATTCACATCACTCTTTCTGCTCTCTCAGCGCTGTCCTATGTTTGCTGGTACAGTGTGACTTATCTCATTGAGATATTCAGGAAGGATAATGTACTAGACGTATATTGAGGGGCTGCCTGGATGAAATCGTAACACGAACGATAGGTATATCGACAAGGGGGATGGCCCGAGTGTCTTATTAATACATCCCACGAGCTGAGGTTGAGAGGTTAGAGTGGTCGCATTCCGGAGGACTTGTACCCCTCACCCCTCGCTTTTCGAGACTATTCATTTTCTCTTCAATGTTGCTATATATCTGGGAACACTGGGATTTCCACTCATAGTATAATTTGGAAGCAGGAGCGGCACGATGTCCAACCTATTCCGAAAAAAGGAAGGGTCACCGAGGCAGCCCCTCCGATATTAACTTTCTAGGCTTAAAGCGTATCGTACGGACAAATAAGCCCTCAGCATGCTGCTCTTAACGTAACGATCTTATGAGAAACCACTTCTTAACTGCCTACAACATCTTAAAAACACATAAAATGAAACTCATTCTCAGATATCCACTTTATTCTTCGATCGAGTCACAGTTAAAACGTGACTTCGGCGTTCGATAGTGATATACTTGGTATATGATTATCTTTCCTATTTATAACCGATTTTGTTAATTCCTCACTTGAGGATAAACTTACGTATAGGGATTAAACTTGCGCGTATATGGTGAGCGCTTGACATATCCAAAGCATTTGTAACCGGGTAATGGGCTATCACTAGTCACGAGTCTACTTAGAACTATTATATACTCTATAGCTAACACTCCCTCTCATTTGGGTGAGTTTTCCTATCCTTCTATCTTATGCTATATACTTATGAGTCCTATAGTTTTTCTTTCAAATCAGGCTCATAATCGGCTGTTGTTGATGGGGCGACTTCTTATCTTTCCTTTTTCTTTTCTGTCAATAGTGAGTTCCTCAGGGTTCTGTCTTATCCCTTATTAACTTTATCACCTACTTTGTCATTAATTGATCTGATTCTCACCTGCACATATATTCCAACACCTCTATTCTACTTTAGTCCTAATATGCTGATTTTGGGAGCCTATACGCCGGGAACTATATTCAGGATATCTTTACAACAGGCATTCCTCAAGTTCGGCATCCCAGATTGGGCTCTTTTAACATACTAGGGAATTGAGAATCGTACAGAGGTGCGTTGAGCTTTCCCCCTGAGATTCTGTTATCACCTATTATTGCGGCGGGTAGAGAAATTATGTGTAGTAGAGAGTTGCTGCGAAGAGAGGGAAGAGTGTGGGAGGAGGGATTCTATACTGAAGGACCTTGTTCTAGTGTGGTAGATATTTCACACAGTTCATGTGTTTAAAAGACTAACGTAGATAAGAGTACACTCTTCAGAATCTCAACTCTCTAAAGGGAGGTACAACTCGGTTTGCGTAAGAGATTTACCGTATGCTCTTCTGTCGAGTCAGAGTTCTCTTATTGTCGTAGACTTCGCGCTATGGTCAGCGCACTAAATATCAAAGATAACATCCTTTCTTTCTGACGCCTTAAAATAAATACACAAAAAAAATGTCTTGGAAACCTCATTATTTCATTAACACATAAGTACTGAGAGTTTTGTGAGGAGTAGTGCGCCTCTGAAAGAATGCATGTGGAAGTATATGCTGTATGTTTAGACATGCGAGACTTTTTTTTTCCTATCTTCATCATAGTACTTACCAAGTTATATATACAAGGTGCCTCTAATCCGCCCCTCTATGTATGGTAGAGTTACTTAGCCTCTCTATATCTGGGGGGTACTTACAGGTTTATCAACCAACTAGGCTATTGGAATAGGTCGAGTCAATTAAGGCAAAAAGACTATATAATACTGATCCGTTATCACTTCTAATTCACTTAACGCCTATAGTAGGTTTAACGATCGGCGATGAGTCGTGCTTTCAATCTATCATTTTTCATATAGTACTACTATATATGAGTAGACGGTAAGTGTCTACGTTAGGGAACTTTCACTATCGCGTGCCTACCAGTAGTATCATTTTAAGTAAACGCCACTCGTAGCACAAGGGGTGCTGTGTCGTCACTTCACATGAGTATTGTGTTGATATTAGCAAATCCAGAATAGTTCGGCTGCGGTGGCCTCCTTCTTTTACCTGCCACCTCTGATTCTGTGGAATTCTCTTACCATTTCTATCTATGTTATGGTTTCCTACTTATACAATTTAATCTCTACTACACTTATTAAAGGCCGCGTTTCATGTGCTCATTTACTTGCAGTATAATTTACGTTAAGTATATGATAAGTTTTATGATTTATTTTTAACTAACTCCCTCTGCCTTCGATATAGGGCTTTGCCCCGAGAGCTGGCTGGTAGATAACTGTAAAAATAAAAAAAAAAAAAAAAAAAAATCAATATATATATATAATTATTAATATATTATTATATATATATATATTTATATAATATTTATAGGATTATAATAAATTTTCTTTATTTTTTTTTATATTTATTATTAAATATTATAATATATATATATATATTGATTATATATTATATATACTATATTATATAATATATATATATATATATATAATTAATTACGCATCATATATATGTTCCTATGTGACTTGCCTCTGATAAGGGAGAAATTCTCCCCCCAAAAAGCTTACGACCTGGATACAGCAAATGCTAATCATTGGGACGTTATGAAATTTAGTTATAATTTATATATTTTTTTCTTCTTTCGCGCTGCATATTAGATGTTTATAGCGCATGAATAATTTTCGTGAGAGAATTATTTATTAACTTTTTATATAATCTCTGAACCATATCTTCTAATCATATTATATATATAGATTTTTAATATTAAATATGTTATATTAAATTATATATATAGAAGAATATATATTATAATATAATATTATATATATATAAAAGTATAGAATTATATATTTTATATAATATATATATATATAATATATATATATAATATATATAAAGTATGTATTATAAGGTAAAATATAATAATAATACTAATATAATACTAATATATAATATATATATAGTATATATTATATAAATAATATTATATTAATATATTTATATATATAATATATATATATATATATATATACTATATATATATATATATATAATATATATAAATATTATTATAGGAAATATATAAAATATAGAGGAAGCGGATATAAGGGAGTATTGGAATTATTTGTTGGAAATTGCTGAGGTAAGGTAGCCTTGGTGCATTTATAATAAAATATCCTTGGTAGGATATTTATATAGGGATACTCAAGTCTTTAGCAGTGCCTAGTATCTACATTAAGGTATGATTTATCTAATCACTGTATTAATGTTAACATAATGAAACTATATTGTTACTGGAAACATAGAGATTATAGCTTTCACTAAGATACAATTTTCAGTATATAGTAATACTAGATTATTTTGGTGATGAGCATAGTTAGTGGTATAGAAAAATTAGATTAAGAATGAGTATAAGAATGAAAGTATTAATAGAGATGATTCTCTAGTTAAGTTAGAAGAAGGAGTAAAATAGAGAAAAAATAGATAAGCGCCGTTGAGATGGTTTGGATCATGTGAAAGGATGGATGATATTCGGTTGGTTTAAATGCGATTGTATAGTAAATTGTATGATTATGTTAGCTGGGAATCGTAACAAGGCTGTGAGGAGAACGAAATAAAGATTAAGGTTTGGATAATTAAAGAAGTCCGTATGTAATAAATGCATATGAAAGAATAACAGCTAAAGAACAAATGTATCATGATTGTGTTCAGAGCGCGAAACCACGAAAATAAAGAGATCTGTGACAAATCATATTCTAGAGTGTAACCTGTGCGTGTAATATATGTGAGGGATAAAAGCTATGCTGTCACCATACACCCAGAAGCACCCATATATTGTGAGATGAATCTCTCTTTAGCGACTATGTGCTTGAGAGATACTGTGATATATTTGTATCTTAATGTTCACTACAAGCTGGAAGATCGCCGTCAATGACCATGCCAAGGAGAATATGTATTTATCACTTTGTGATCTTGAGCTCTGAGCGTTAGCTTATCTCAGAAGAAGCGTATATTTATAATCTCAGAATAAGCTAGAAGCGCCTTGAAAATCTGGATGGCGTGTTGAAGGAGGGCGATGCCATTCAGGTGCAGTTGGTAGGCCTAGATCTAAAACGCTACTTGTTTCCGTGCATGTTACCTATTAACCTTAACCTAAAATCCAATTCTTGTATCGAAGAAGGTAGGGTGATTAGATATATTAATATTAATATTATATTATATATAATTTATAATATATAACTATATATATATATTATATATATAATATATACTAATATATATATATAATATATAATAATTATATATATATATATATAATATATTATTATATATTACATACTATATATATTAATATATAATATAAAAATATAATTATATAATTTTTATTAATAAATATATATTTATTATATATATTTTTATATGTAGTCAATTATATGTATTACTGAGATTATTTATAAGTATAATTTTTTAATAGATATTGATGAAAAAATAACAATAGCTACAGGGAAAAGGAATACAGTGCTGGAAATGCTGGTCCAATTTAGTGCGGAAAAAAAATCTATATCTCAAAAACTATAATAGCTACAGCGAAAAAAGAATACATTTTTGGAAATCCTTGTAAAATTTTAAATTAGGAAATGTAAAAAAAAAAAAAAATAAAAATAAATAATATTGGCTATTTTTTTTTAAAGAGCAGGGGACATACATATATATACGTATATATAATATATATTATATATATATATATATTATATATATAATAATATAATTATATATATATATATATATTATAATATATATATAATATATATAATATATTATATATATATATATATATATATTATTTTAAAGTTATTACACGGCAATGTAAGGGAAGCTCGAGCCGACGGGGAACACAGGGGGGATGTTTTCCCATACCCCGTAAGGGGAGGGTCGGAGGAACCCCCGCGACATACAGCCAAATACCAAAGAGCGGAGGTTCCTGAGACCCTCCCGGAGGGGAATTGTCCTACCCGCCGTAGTTCCCCGCGGAAGGTCCGAGAGAACCCCAGATACTCTTGCCATCGTGCGGTATACCCTTGGGGTATTCTTTAGTAAAGAAAAAAAAACATAATGTTAATGAAAGTCTAATTTATTTTTTAAATTTTAACCAATAAGAGGTCTCTAAATAGGCTCTCTTAATCATATTACTATAATTTTAACAATAATTTTTATTTTTTTATTTTTTTTACATTTCCATCTAAATATTTTACCAAGGATTCCAAAAAGGTATTTCTTTTCGCTGTAGCTATTTGTAGTGATCTTTTGAGATTTTTTTTTTTAAATATATATATTACAGTTTTCGCTGCACATAATAATTGGACAAAGCATTCAGCAATGTATTCGCTTTTTCCCTTAGCTATTGTAAGTTTTTGAGATATGAGTAAATGGAATTGAAGAAATTTTTGCTGTTAATTGAAATACATCTATTATTATACTATTATATTATATATATATATATATATATATATATATATATAATATATAATTATATATATAATATATATATATGTATATATATATATTATATATATATATATAATATATATATATATATATATAATTATATAAATTATATATATATCAATATATTATATATATTATATATTATAATATATATATAAATATATATTTATATATATTAATATATATAATAAATATATATATATATATATATATATACTAATAATATTATATATATATATATATAAATATATTAAAATAAATATATATAGGTATACTATATATATGAATATATAATTATAATAAGTATATATATTTATGATATATAATATATATATATATATATATATTATACCTATTATATATATATACTATATATATTATATATAATATATATAATATATAATGATATATATATATATAATATATATATATATAATATATATATAGTATATATATATATATACTAGTATATATAATATGTATATCTATATTATATATATTATATATATTATATATATTATATATATATATATAAATTTATATATATATATATAGTATATATATATATATATAATAATATAATATATATATCTCCTGGGTTAATAATACATCAAATTATAATCGGATTAATAATATATCGAAATATCGATATATCGAAATATCGATATTTTTCTGGCGGATAATATCGAAGGCGATATGATATTTTTTAAAATAATCGATATTTCCTGATTTATCGATTATTTTTTGCTATTAAAAGAACGAAACGTTGATAGTATAATAAAGTGTTCTCCATGTCCAAAGGCCCCTGGTGCTACTGTAATCCTACTTCAAATGATACATAACAGATATTATCCACATCTAACTATAGAAGCTGATTGTAAATATTATATATATGAATATATTAATATACTTATATTATAATAGTTATATTATATTATATATATAATAATATATATATAATATATATATATTACAATAATATATATTATTATAATAATACTATAAGTAATTATATATAATTATTATATATAATAATAGATATAATATAGTAAATATAATATTATATATATTTATTATTATATTATATATATATTATAAATAAACATTTATATATATATATATATAATTATAATATTATATATAATATTATAAATATTAATACTATTATTAGTATATTTATAGTATTATATAATATCATTATATTATATATAATTATTAATATATAATTATATAATATTATAATTAAATAATATAATATTATATATGATATATAAATATATTAAATATTAGTAATAATATAATAATATTATATAATTAACTATATAATATATTAATATACTATATAGTAATATTTATAATTACAATAGTAATAATATTAATATAACATTATATTTTTAAAAATATATATCTACTATATATAGTAGATAAAACATCATATTATTTTTTAACACTTCATATATATTAATATTATAATAAAATTTATATATATTAATATAATATAAATATTATATATTAATACTATATATTAGTATTATATATAATAATATAATATTAATTATTATATATATAGTATATATATATATTATTTTAATATATAATTATAAATTAAATTAAATTATCTTAACATATATTATTATATATAATAATATATATTATATAATATTTATATAATTTACTATTTTATATATATAATTCTTCTTCTTTTAATATAGAGTAGTTTCGTCCAGGTGTCGTTGTAATGGCGGTTTTAAATTAATATTTAATATATATTCGAAAGTAATATTACTTTCATCCTTGTTTGGAAAGTTTGGGAGGAAAGTAAGTTTTCTTTATAAATATACTTCTTAATATTTCTAATAAAAATTTATTTAATGATACTAACTCAAATCAAAGAATTAATATATATACGTATTTTTCGATATATTATAATCGATTATAATTTGATAAGTGAGTAATTATTATAATATAAGGAAATAGGATATTTTAATATAATATAAATATATAAATATATTAAAATAAAATATATTATATATATAATATATTAATTAATATTAAGTATTATAATTTTTATATATAATGATAAGATATATATATTAATAAACTATATTATTATTATATTTTAAATCTACATTAAATACAATAATATATTATATAAAATATATTAAATATAAGAAAAATATTCCATAGGTGATTTTATTGAAAGTAGGAAATGAGGATAACTCTTGTCATATATAGAAATATAATCCTTAATAGATATGTAAGATAGTAATCTTCCCAACATAAATAATCTTTTTATATTATTAATAATATTATATATATTAAAGTATATTTTATATATATAATATTATAATATATATTATATATATATATATATGTATATAATATATATATGATATATATATTAATATATATATATTATAATAATATATATAAATAATTAAGTATATATATATATATATAATATATATATTAATAATATATATAATTAAATTATATATAATAATATATATATATATATATAATATTTTATATAATTTAATATATTATACGGAGTTAAAATATTATATATATGTATATTAAATATTTAATATGATATATATATTAATATATATATATTATATTATAATATATAATATATTATATTAATAATATATAATAATTAATTATATATAATTAATTTAAATATATTACTTATATTATAATATAATATATTAAATATATTAATATTTAATTTATATTTAATATTATATATAATATATTATTATATATAATATTAATTATAAATAATATAATTATATATATTAATAATATATGTAATATATATATTAAATATAATATATAAATTGATTATTAATATATATTATATTAAATTATATATATAATATGTATATATTATATTTATTAATAATAGGAGTAGTAGTTAGTATTTCAGCTATAGTTAAAGTCAATCAGGAACCAAGTTCACGTAAATATAATTTATATATATTTATATTATACTAGCTTTATGAAGCTGAGGTATATATATAGCTTGATAGATCTCTTGTTGTGATTTAATATATAATATATGAATTCATTTTGTAGTTATATACATACTTTATGAAACATTGGATGATACGATGAACAGAATTATACAGAAGTCATGTTATATAATCTGCGAGCTTGGTACACCCATGGAAATCGAAATGCATAACTTTAGCGAGATTATTCGCCATTCAGAGACCCCATTGAGTTAAAAGAGGCAAAAAAGTATTTAATTTTAATATGCAATCATTTATCAACAGATGACTATGACCCAGTATCCGCACATCCTAGACATATATATTTTCTTATATATAAGACAGGTTCATTATCTTGATTAGCTGCCATTAGCCCCAGCGATGACGCGTATAACCAGTGAGTTGTGTCTCGACTTCTATAAAGATTATGAGGAATGCAGATCGTCTGCTACTAACGGAGGTATAGTCAGGATGTCACCATATCATTTATATAAGAATGTTGTCGACTAAAAGTTAGTTCGGTGATGCCTGCGAGAGATCTCTATTGAAAATTCTTCCCTGATCAACTGGCATATGCGACTATCATATTCCTTGATAATGGGTTAATGCACCAGATCCCACACACATAGAATTATAGCTTCATTCTTTTTCATTGGGAGCACAAGATTAATGGTTCTTCTATGCATTCACTATTACATACATAGCTCAAGAGAAATATAGGTACTTACCACTTCTGCTTGCCCCTTATTACAGCTAAGGGTCCACATAGCCATATGAAGTAAACACGCAAATGTCGTTCGGATGTAAGCATGCAAGGGAGTACATCGTACTTATTACACTAATTCATAAGGGGAAATGTTTTCATTCCTCTAGCGAGACTGAGAGTAGAAGAGGTTTATCATCCTCAAAGATATGAAGCAAACCTATATATACGGTTGAAAGCGAAAATAGAACCAATAGAAATAAATTCTACTTCTGGTGAGACTACCGTAGGGGAGTAGAGAAAACTGCTTTAGTCTAAGTGGTCATAAGGACTTTGAGTCATAAGATTTAAAATTGATAAATATAGAGATAGGTGTTTTACAAAAAACTATTCGAAAGTCAATACCATTATTATAATGTGGCATAATTAGTACAGGATATAATATCTCTTATCCAATTTAGACATTTCATAAGTATTAGTAGGTATCGATCTAAATAATCTCTGTGTTACCCGCTTATACACATATAACTCACTTGACTATCACAAGTGATAAGTATTTATCGATATGTGTTATTCTATTTGAATATACTCCTGCGCATTAAAATCTTCAGTCTTCATAACGGAATACTTGAAGGCAGCGCTACCACGTGATCTATGCCAGGACAAGTGCTTCCACGGTATCTCAGCTTTCCCTATTGTCTGGACTCAGAAAGCGACTTCACGACATACGAATTATACTACCAAACCTCTCATACCGGGTAAGGACTGCCGCATATGATTCGTACCCTCGCATTATTTGTCGAGTACTATAGAGTAACGCCAGAAGATAGGCCTAAGTCACCTTATACAACTCCATCTTTCTATAAACATCAGGTTCTATAGTTAGTATAAGAGAATCACAAAATGTCTGTCAGCTTTGACTAGTTCTGATATCTTGGCCTCCTGACATCTACTTCCTATCTAAAAGGCCAAATTATGTGTCAATTTAACTCTTAAATATATCAACAATATTAATTTCCTAAGATGCCCTTAGCTATGTGTCTGTCCTAATATTCGATAATCTTACAATAACTACAATAAAACCTAATAAATTTAATTAATATTAACATAACTTCTCTTGCAACTAATGCAACTAAATGGTTCTCACTAGAAATATTAGATCTAATTTATATGTGAAAAGATCCGCGCTCTGACAAAATAAACTTGTATAAATTATAATAGCAATTTATAAGACCTAGGTCTTAGATCATAATAGTAAATATACAAGATAAATAATATAATTTATTTATATAAAAAATATGATGCAAAATACTATATTTAGAAAAAAAAATAACATCATTAAATATATATATATATATAAATATAATATTATTTAATAATATCTTTATATACTAATATAATTACTCATCTTATATATTACTTTATGAAAGTCCGTTTCTTCGTCTAATAGAATAAATGCATTAATCTATATATTTAGCTATAAGAGAAGAGAATATAGAAGAGAGATAAGAATATATATGAGAGTTAACACCTGAGAATCGTTATCATATATAGTATTTATAAGTAGTTTATTATAGATTTATATGATGTAACCAATAACTATTTTGTATATTGATATAATTATAAATTATACTTTATCACCTATATAACAGGAGACTCCAGGCATAAATATAAATTCATTATTCCACGAGCATGAATGTACGATATCCTCCTGCTCATGGAGATTTCTACTGAAGTAAAAAGAATCGAGAGACTAATAGAGAGAGAATAGTGAGAGTGAAAATGAGGAGCTTATCACAAAAAACAGCTCACAAAATAGAACGTATACGACGTATTTCCACAGCTAACCACGAAATGACAATAGATAAAGTTCTATACTAAACATTGTTAGCGACTATAGATAGAGAATGATAAAATATATTCTTACCGATAAACACAGTCAGTTCAAATAGTTAATAAGCGAGAGAATGATTATTCTTTCTATGCTAAATTATATTAAAGTCAAATATTTGTAAGTAAAATAAATCAAAATTAAAAACATATTTTTTTGAATAATAATAAATATTTAAATCTAGAAAATACAAACATTTTTATAAAATTTCAAATGAGTATAGGTAAAGCAACACAAAAATTTTTTAAAAAATTTGTTAGTTCACTATCCCAGTTAAATATTTAATTATAGCAGATTTTGTAACGAAGAGGAACAAAAATATATTTATTAAGAAGATTTATTAGTTGTTTAATTGTTAATCTTTTTGTGATATATAATAGAAAAAATAAAATAGAGTATTATTATATATATTACATATATTATATACTATACTTATAAATAACGTAAGTTAATATTTTAGATGAGATAAAGAATAGGAAATTTATATGGTAAGATCCTCACAGATAATGATTTTGCGTAGCTCTAATAAGAAATCTAGATAATGTGGAGTAATTTAATTTGTATAGACTAGGTCACAGTTAGAGATCAAAATGAAGAAGTATACTAATTCACGTCATTTTTTTTTTAATAAATTGTATTTACTGTATAGAGCGACAGGGCCTATCCAATCAATCACAAGAGTTCCGTACCGTAGCTAGCGAGATGAGTTAAAAGCAACTTCGAATAGCCTTGAGCGCTACACATATCATTAGACTCGTATATACTGACTCTAGAAGTCTAAGATGCCACTAGGAAGAGGCTAGAGTATAGATACAAGAGCACGAGAGAGACTAAGTTATGAGATGAGAGAGAGTGCGCCAAATTAAACTAGAGAACAAGGACTAAGATTACACTAACATTACAAGATAATAGGACGAGAAACGACCTTACATTGATATAGGTGTAACACCTCACACTGAGAACGTGGAGAGCAGTCTTGATATTCTAGGATATAATCTAATATTGAGTAGCCGTGAGAATTGTGATATTTCCTATAACACAGCTCCTAAATGAGCATACTATTGGGTTATCTGAGGTTGGCGAATTAACCAGTAAAGACGAATTGTATAATTCACTGGAGATAATATATACTCCCAAATACTTAGAGACAGAGTCGTATGATAAAGCCCTTCACCTGAGTCTTAGTATGTTATATAAGATATACTAATGTATAAAATAATTAATTATATTAGTTATATTATAGTATATTACACATATTAAATAATAAATATATTAAAATTAATATAAATATAATATTAATATAATAATATAATAATATTATAATATATATTTAAATATATATTATATATATATATAATAATTATAATATATAATATTATTAATATATATAATATAATAATAATATAATAATAATTATATATGATATATATAATATATATATATAATAAATAATATACATTATTAATATTATATTATATATAATATATATTATAAATTAATATAATTAATATATATATATTAATATTAATATAATATATTATTATATAAAGATATATAATAAATATATATATAATTAATATAATATATATATATATATTATATAATATATATTATTATTAATAGTTAATAATTATATATATAATAATATTAGTATAATTTTATATTGCATCACTATTATAGTCAAGCATCATAAACTTAGATGAAATTTATTAGTTTAATGTGATTGTCATGTATTTCATAGTCATTAGTTCATCTCTGTATACTATTAGTCGGATTAGTCTGACATTGTGATTTCATTCACGACTACAAATGGTCGCGTGAGACGCAGCAGCAAACAAGCACAAGAGATATTAACAAAAGCAGACTTCAGAGCATACTATCACACTCAGGCAAACAAATACTCAACAAATATATACTACAAGACAAGTACAGCCAAACATGATATATAAGCGATATCGTATACTTATTGAGTTAAATACACTAAAAATAAATTTTAAAACATTAATTAAAAGTGACCAAACATATTTAATACATTACTTTTATCAACAAAATAGCTGTAAAATGACATCATATTAGTCAATACATACCTAATCATGAGTAAATATGTAACAAAAACTGTAACAAATAAGCAAAACATATACAAGTAACGGCAAAAAAATCCAAGCATCTAAGATGGAATTGGATGACCTTTAGTGACTATGAGGTATGGCGGATGAACAAAATTTAATTCAATCAAGAGGAGGTTCTGGAGTGGTAGTCTTAGGGGGGCCCGACCGTCATACCACACTCGACTAACCTAATTAATAATTGTGTATATATCTACCTTACTACTTATAATTAAATTCACCTTAATACACCTAACTAGGTCTAATCAGATTTAGATGGTCAAATGATCTCACTTAGTAAAGTAAGGAAATATTTAAAGAATATAGTTTATAATAATTTAATTAAATGCTGTTTTAATTTACGTCAAAGTATATATTTTAAAGTTAAAAAATTTATTTAACTAATTAAAGGTTATCTTTACTCTTGACATCTTATTATTTGATCTATTGATCACTTATGTAAAATTAGAAATATAATTAAATATATAAAATTAAAAATATTTATTAAGGACATGCATTGAAAAATATTTTTCATTTACTGAATTAAAAATCGTAAGATAATAAATATAAATTAAAAAAACTGTTAAAATTGTAATAATTTATGCAGATATATTGTGTTATTGAATTGTCTTTCTATATTATGGAGTTCTTTCCTACTTATATTATTATTTTGTTTGAACTTTGTTTTATTTTTGTGTTTTATATATTTATGATCTATACTTTAAATGAGTTATCTATAATATCCCATAGTGAATATGCATAATCTAGAAGGAGTATTATCACATTTCAATACAAATGGTATGAGACGAAGTACACGCTAGTATAACGTTAATGACTAGTATATTGTTAAAAATTATTGATAGATGACAGATGCTTTATTTGAAAAAGTCTTGAAGTGTACAAAATTCTTGAAGAATCAAAAATGTTAATAATTGAGAACATTTTGACCAATAAATATATTTTTCTCCTTTGAATTAATAAAATTTATCTCACCAACCTCTTCTGTAGGACCGTATGCATACCTGTTACAGGTAATATACCTGTACACATTGCAGAAGCTTAATAGGGTTGGTTACGAGGAAGCAAGCCTATCATATAGAATATATTTCATGTGAGCAATTGGAGTGAGGTTTAGGTGTGGCTTGCTTAGGCCTTTAAATCTCCACAAACCCATTTCTGGGAATATGAGTAGAATGGAATTAAAAGAGAGGTATCCCAAGTAGAAAGAGCCCATGCGAAGATAGACTAGATAACAAGTATTAATTAACTATAACATAACTGCCCATCTGAGCAGCGTTTCACATCTAGGCCAGGAAATTAATCATTATATAGCAAAGCGTTCTATTATTTTTAAAATGCAAAATGTGTATTTCTCGTATTAGCCTGTATATTTCTAAAATTAAACTGATTGGAATGATTTTGCCACTTAGAAGAAGCTTATAAAACTTCTTATAAGGTCTTCCATCTGTCCAGGCAATATTGTTAACATTTGTCCACTAATTTTTATACAGTTTTTCTTGGGAGGAAGAAGAACTGGCATTTAAAAAATTTGTTGCTCCTCTCTGCTCAACTTACGTTAAAAGGACATCATCAAGTTTTATATTTGTTTAATAATCTGGCGTTTTTTAATTTTATAATTTTTTGATGTTCACACAAAGACACTCACCCGAAGGCAAAAATCTTTCATGCCAGATCGTTTCAATAAATTGTGCTGCCAGCTGTTCTAAAATATTTATAAACTGGCTTAACAATGGGCGGTTTCATTACCTTCTTATAGCTTCGGGCAAAACAACTGTTAATATCACTTTTCTTATTTAATTAGTGTTTCTTGTTGGGAAGCTTTTATTCTATTTTGTTCCTTCGGTACCTTAGAGTCTCTACGGGTAGACTAGTTAGTTTCTTACCGTTTTTAGACAGGCCTCCAAAGGACTTTATTCGGCTAAGCCAGAAATAGAGGTAATCTGGTCTGAAACTGAAAAGATATATCTATTGAGGCTATCTAAAAGACTCGAAAAAACGTAAAGAGATTTTTTAAGCCTCACTTAGGAATGTAATATAATAGGGGTACGATCCACGCCGATTGGGTTTAAGACGTAGCTCAAAATTAGTGTCACCTCTATGCCCTTGTAATGCAGTGTTTCAGGCGAGCGCTAGGGGATTTTAGGTTAAGACAGAGATTAATGCCGCTCGAGCGTGATGATCGGTAAGTTCGGTCGTCCAGACTGTCGAGATTTTTAGGCGATACCCTGGTTGCGTCCTCCATCCAAGTAAGGGAACCCGGCCGCACGCTTTGAAACCCAACCTCCTCAAATCTTCTCTTCTATTTAAACAAAATTTATTTTACAAATTGTAAATCCATTCAGCTACGAAATAAAAAATTAATTCGGGTTAGATGGCTTAAATTACCAGTTGAAAATACATAGTTAGAAATAATATAGATTAGTTTATAAATGAGATGTATTTATGAAAGGAGTAGTTAGAACGTAATGCCCTCGGGTCGTAAGACGAGATTACGTACCTTAGACAACGAGAATTACATCTAATCCAAAATTAACTAGGATAAACCGTAGAAATGACGACAAGTCATATATATATCCGAGTACTATGTGAAAAATGTATATTGTTCTATAATAATGGATAAGTGTATATTGAGAAATAGGAGATTATTCATAGTAACAATTAATTAAATATAAATAATATAATAAATATTTTGTATAAATACCATATATATAGATATAATTACATTATGATGCATTATAATAAGTAATAATTAAATATAGCATGGGGTTTTGAAATTTAAATGATGAAAATTAACATTATAGTTTATAAAATGAATATATTAGCAATAATACGATAATTATAAATATATTTATACTTACATTCAGTCCTTTATATTTAGAATAATATATATATAAAAATAAAATACTATAGATAAATAGTAAAATTATTTATTTATATTAATAGAGCTGACACTATATGCGATTTTAAATAATAAAATTTAGGATCAATAACATAATACCCATAAGAATGAACTATACTTCCGTAAATTTAGACACACTAATTAATCAATTATAATGGGATAACTCGTCAAATACGCAAAATATGAATTAATATGATGGTGAGGATGATTGAATTATTAATAGGATCGTTTAATAGAGATTTTATATGAAATCCACTATATGCAGGTGTGCGATAGGATTATATATCCTTAATAAGTTTATATGATTAATAGTATAGTAGGTTTATAGAGTCCATTGAGATGATACATTAATATATGGATTATAAATTAAATATAGTGAGACACGATATTGATGTATTAGAATTATTCAGAAGTGTATAAATACAAATAATGAGAAGTTATCATTAAAATTAATCTTTGAGATAATAAAAAAAAATGTAATGATAGAAATATAGATATGAAATGAGATACATCATAATAATATAGATAATGGCCCGGATATGGACCAATTATATAATAATCGATATAATTGAATAATTTGTACGACTGATAATCTGACAAGAAGCTAGGTATATTGAGAGTCGGAGAAATATAAAAATTGAGAGTAATAATAATAATAATGTTAACATCATTAAAGAGAGATTAATATGTGTGTATATAAGATCATAATGAAGAAACTATTCCTAATAACAATGGAATGATATATAAAGAATTAGATAAGAATTTAATTTAGAATTAAATAAAGTCAATAATGGAATTAATATCCAATCATATTTACCGCTATGAGAGATTACATAGTATTAGGTTAAAGGAAATTGTAGAGATTCAGTATATTAATATAGGACGCCATTTTGTGTTGCACAGGTGAAACTCATAACTTTTCTAGGGACATGAATATTTAGTCTAGGTGTAATAGAACTAGATGAAATGAGATTTATTATTATAATTATTATTATATATTATTATATTTGATTGATTATTTATATACTTATTATTATATATTTATTTTATGTCAATTATATATTAGATTATATTATTATTATTATATTGGGGCATTATTATATTTAAGTATTAGATTGTTTATTTTATTATTAAATTATTAATATGCAAGGTTTATTTATTTTATTTTACTAGATTATTATTATTAAGATATTTATATTTATCTTATTGGAGTTATTTGATATCGTCATCATGGTGATAATTATTATTTATATTAATGAAAGTACTTTTTAATATTATTCTTATTGTATGATTATTGTATTATTATTATATAATTATTATTATTATAATTATTATTATAATATTATTAATTATTATTATTATTATTATTAATTGATGATCTGATTATTATTATTATATTTATTGATAGATAGTATTATTATTTTATTAATTTATTCATATATGATTTGATTTAATTAATTATTATAATTATTAATTAATAAGTTGTAATTCTTGCTTTGTACTATCTAGTAACTATATATTGGATTACGATTGAATATATTAAATCTAAATGAATTAATAAAAATTTAACCGTGATCGGGGAATTCGTAAATGCAAGTATGCCAAGATTTGCTCTAATTAAAAAAGTATGATAGGATTACTCGATGTTTACGATTGTAATTTGTGGATGTGGGACAGAGGTGATGTTTCAGATAAGTAAAACGGAGAGTTTTTGAGATGAGGACGAACATGTAAATATTATATTATATAAGAAGTGTAAAAAGGAGTAGGGTAGGGGGCGTTAGGCTTGAGTAACTGAAAAGCCGGAATAAGTAGGTGAGGGACTTGGTAATGGGGGGGATTCTATAGTAAATGCGGGAAGAATTTTAATCATTATCTCGTAGAACTGAGAAAGAGAGAGAGAGATGAGAGAAAAAGGATAGATAGATGATAGAGAGAGAGAGAGAGATTGGAGGAGAGAAGGAGAGAGAGAGAGAGAGAAGAGAAAGTAAGGAGAGATGAAGAGATAGAGCAGAGAGATACTAGGTGCGGTGGTAAACCTAAGGCCAAATTTAAATTTCGTATATAAATGCCATGCACTCATGCATTGTTAATTTAAGAGAGATAAGAGATATTCCGGTTTATTATATAGGAGATTTGGAGGAAATCAGATTTTAATATAATTTCAATTGGATAGTTTAAAACAATCTAGTCCCCCCCAAAATATCAAGAGAGTGGCACAGGTCGACGGTCGCACGCACGCTCCTTTCCAGGCCGGCCGGTCGTCATCACACAGCCGCTTATATAGTATCAGTATCTCGTGATGGGTATTATAGCCTTATTATGTAGTAATGAGTTGAGTACTATAGTATAGGCGGGTCTAATGATATAGGTATAATGTGTATAGGTTTATATGATAATGATATGTCTGAGTGTATATATCTTAGATATATAGTTTAGGTACGTTAGGAATGATATAGATAGATGTATGGGTATAGTTATTATTATTACGTAATTATTTTTTCCTCTCATCAGAATTAAAATCAATCAATATTAGGGTATAGAGTATATTATAATATGTTACGTGTTTTGTGGTTGATAATTATAAATTTAATTTTTGTAATATATTTAAGATAAGGGCGAAAGCTATATCTTACTTGATACTGAGTGTTTTTAAATTTATAAATGCACAATATATGTGAGGGTTATGTAGTATATTTGGTTATATTATATAGTTATATATATATATTGGTAAATGATAACTTATACTGTATAGATATAATACTGTAAATTAGTTATGTTAGTGATATGAACCATTATATGATAAAATCATGTAGAGTCATCATATGATTCATAAAAGGTAAGTGTATAATGTATAAGGTCTATATGGTTCAGGGTGGTAATTATATGGTGTATGTAGTATGGTATCTCTATATACATATAGCTAGGTATATATATACTACGGGGGTTAAAGTGAGTAGTATACATAGTGGTTGGTATTTTGGCGTAAAGATATTTCTTAATGAGGAGGATGAGAATATATATGGTATATTTATATTCTATTAGAGTATTATGGTATAAAATAGTAAATAATATAGTAGACACTAGTATTTAATACTATATGAATATAATAGTCTTTAATATATGCTATTAGGATTATATTAGCGGTAATGAAAGTAATATATATATTGATGTGGTAGTAGAGTATACCAAAGTAAATATTATATTTAGCATTAGTAATAGGGGGGTCTATACTTACTTATCTATATGATAATTCAGGTGTGAACCCCTTAATATGTTAGCTTCCGTGGGCTTCGGCCATGCTCAGCACGTATTAACATGTAAAATAGGAAACCGATTGGGATCAATTTTAAACAAAATTGGTTGACCAAATTGCTACGTGTAGATAAATTTTTTTTTTTTTTTTTTCGTTGCTAAATTGGTCAAAATGAACGAAAAAATAGTATAAATATGAAATAAAATGAAACACAAATCTATATAAATTAGAATAATGTTCCATCGAAATTAATATAATCTGCCCTGTCAAAAAGTGCCGACTACCTTGGTAGGCGGTGGCTTTTCATATCCACCAGTTATAATAAAATTAAGTATTGTTTGTTTTTCGTTCGTTTGCTCCAAATTCGAATGAAAAGGTCGGAGATTTTTATTGTATGGTGTATTGTTTAGGCGAGCGAAAATAACAAAATTGTGTATATGTTTTTCCTTTTGAAAAATCCTTAAGTTTTACAGTTTCTCGTTGATTTTATAGGATTTGAGAGTGAGAAGCTATCAACTTTTAAAGGGTTTATTTTAAACCGTATTATAATTATATATATTATTAGAAGTATAATACGCTCTTGAAATTTGGCCTTGCATCATATAGTAAAAGTAATGATATATTGTGTTAAGTGATATATATTATAAATGCATATGAATTAATATATATAATATATATATATAATATAAAGATGTTAGTTATATATATATATATGTATTTATATATAGTATATTTTTTTAAATATAGATATATATAATAAATATAATTATAAAATATATAATATTTAGTTATATATAATATATATATAAAGTGTTAATATATATTATATTATGATATATATATATTATTGATGAGAGAGAAGGGGGGAGAGGAGAGGAGAGAGAGTAGAGATAAATAGAGAGAAAGAGAGAGAGCGAGAGCCCGAGTAGTAAAAATTTACTGGAGTCGCCGCTGAATGGTTGATATATATGGTGATATAATAAATAATATTATTATAGTTAATTTATTATTGTACTTATATATAAGGATAATATATATATATAATGTATATATATTATATATAATAGAATATAGAATATAGAGTTAATGTATTATATTATAATTATTTAAATAATAGTTTAATATAGTTAGTTATTTTATTTTTATAGTCAATTACAGATTTATTATATTATTGTAAAGTGGCCTTTTCGTTTGAGTAACCAACACAGTGGAGTAAATTTTTTTGTTTTGAAGGTTATCCCATGCCTATTTTTTATTTTTTTTGATGTTTTTTTTTTTTCTGTGTTACTATATGGTTAAACAATATTCAATTAATAAGCATGAGTTGGGAAAAAGTGGCGTAGGGTAATTTTGAATTATTACTAGGAATATTTTTGAGTTCGTACAAATTAATGGAATATGAAGGCATGAAAGGGGGAAAAATGGTGTAGGGCATGTGGAGCCAGTAGAGATAGTTTATTTGTTTGTTTTTCAAGAGATCTAAGAAAATAACGTCCAGTGGATGAGGTCCGATCATGAATTACAGAAGCAGTAGCAGTAAGGATGCCGTGAACCTCCCGTGCCTCGCCCAAGGCGCCACAACCAATGGTCCACACAATTAATCATCCTCATTTAAATCCGGTCCTTTTATGATATGTATTTAATAATAAAACTAATTATATTTTTTAGTGAGTATATATATAATATATAAATTAATTATATATTAAAATTATAATAATGATAAAGTTTAAATGGATAATTATACTTAATATTTTATATAGGTATAGGTGTATATTATCTGGTTATATTAAGTTATATAGAGGTTGATTATTATGAGTGTAATAATAATATGATAGGATTAATTAGTACAATAGGTGATGGGAGCTAAACTTAGATTGGAAATCCATTAAGATTTTTTCCTATATATCGTTTTTATAAATATTTCCAACCTCAATATTCTGATTTTAAGCGAAAGAAGACCGACGTTCCAAGAAAATTCTCTAATCTCTGCTTTCAGGTGTGATTATTACGTTGTTCCTCCCATAATACAAAAATCACACTAAGTAATTGATCAAATATGCTGATTGGTTAAGGAAATATTCGCGATGCAAATTACTCAATTGTGATGTTTACTTCACATAACAAAAACTTATTTTTTGTTCACATCCGATTCCCATCTGATATCCTATCTTTATTTGTATTACACTCGTAAAACTTGAAAAGCTAACTTCTGAGATTTTTTTATAATGAATTCGTCAGAATTTTTTTTATTTTTTATGTTGCCCACATGCATTAGAAGTTCTACTTTATCGAAACATCGATTTATACGTTTGAAAAAATACGTGTATGATCTTATACCTTATATATTTTTGCTTAATACATAGCATTATAGTAGTTTTAATAGCGATTACCACAATAGGGCGGAATTTGATTATTTACAAACTATTGAATAATATATATATATACTTTATTCTCACTAATAATATTAATTATATATATTTAGATCAGTTATCGACCTTATAATTTAATTATATAATGGTAAAAATATATGGAAATGGTAATATATATATATACAAATTAATATAAGAAAATTTCAAAATATTCACCAAAATATTCTAAGCGACTTTTTGGCTTACTGCTTTTAAGTAAATCTAGATTTTCAATTAATAAATTAATATTATATAATATATTTATATTTTTTTTATATTTTATATGTTATATTATTATTTTTATATTTTAAAATAAATATTGCCTGCTAGTTTTTTAGTATAAAATATTCTCTAAATTAAATCAAAGCTAATCAGATTATAATAAACTTTAAAAATGGATAATTTATTATAATTAGATAATTACTTATATTATATTATATAATATATAACTATAACTAAAGATAAATATATCATATAGGAATAAAAACTCTTTTTTTATTCTATCGTTCAATAATTAACTTCACCATGACTTCGATGAGTCGATTATATAACTAGCTTAACAGAAGAAAGGTATACTTAGAAATGAAACCTGGTGGTAACTTTTATCGGGGGACCCATACATTAACCAGTATAAATTAAATGTCCGATAGGCCATAAAGAAGTCTCCACGTTGTGGACCATTCATATTCGAATGGGTTCCTAATGTAGGAATACATCAAAACAAGTTAACGGGGGTTCCTCTCCCCCCCTTTTCCTTTCAATGAAAATAGCAAAAAACAGATTATAAAATGCAATAGATCAGTAGTGAGAAAAAGGTTAACGTGGCCGTTTGAAAGGCGGATTTGTAGTTTCCCGAGGTTTACTTACAATTCATACGTGATAACTTACCTCGACAAGAATGACGGCCTTGGCAACCGTCGTAAGCATGCTCTCAAGTAAATTGTGTCGAATGTCTTCCACGAAACCTGATCCAATAGGCGACCCAACCCTACCTGCCCACGCCAGGAAAGTACCTGGTGGTGGTTACAGCTGTCTCAACCACAACCCGACCTTTAATCATGTCCCACACATAATTCAACTGGTCATAGTCGGTGACCTGCGCGTATCTACAAATACCACGCCTGATTGGACTCGTCGTCAGGTATTCCGTGACACTCTGGCCATTAGTGTGATCTTTGTTGCCATCTCTTAAGGGTGACGAATCCGTCCATCCGCTGATGTCATGGCATATGAGCACCGACAATACTCAAACAGTTTCTCGGGCCGTTCTTCACTTTATGGTTCCCAATCGTGAGTAAGCGTCAAACACTTACTCTTGCCATCATGCTAGGTGCCGTCAGGTTCATCCCAGCAGGAGTGAAATTACTTAAAGGGGTTACTTCTAATATTATATGATTATTATATTTAGAATTTTTATAAACAATATTTTTTATTAATGATAATATTAATATATATATATATAAGTATATATATTAATAATATATTAGTATTAGTATTATATTGTTCATGCGGTTGAGTTTTTAAGTACAATACCTCGTATAAACAATCACCAAACTACGAATGCATGGCGGTGAGGGGTACGGGGGCCCAAGCTTCGCAAGACTTGGAGTTCCCCCTACTCCCTCCACTGGTAGGACTAAAATTGACTATGAAAATGAGTCAACATCATTGCAGTTAACTTGCACACTAGTATTTATTGGATAATAATTTAGGAGTTTCTTCACAATATTTTATCCTTTGGTTTGCTTGAGGCATATAGAGTTAGATAAAAGTTTTTTAGTAATTTCCTGATTTATAATTTTTTTAGTATAATATTTATAATTGTGTTAATATAAAAGTTATTTTTAATTATAATTATAATAAGTTTTTATTGTTTTACGTTATTTATTTTGTAAGAAATTTTTATTTTTGTAATTATTTACACTCAGGTGTAATAGAAAGTATTTTTTTTTTTTTTTAGAATTTTTTTATTATGTTTTTTTATCTTTGTATTTTTAAGTGATATATTTTGAAGGCTTAACAGAACAGTTTGCAATAAATGGCTTTATATTTATATATACAATTTAAAATTCAGTGTGATAAAATATAGTAATTTGTTTTATTGTTTTAGTGGTATAGTTATTTTCTCTTTAGGTTTTTCTCTCCAATTATGGATTTTCTCTTACTGTGAATTATTCCTATTGCAATTTTATATGATAAGAAATAGGTACGGGGCTATATAGAATAAATTTTCATTGTTTGTAGCGTATACTGTTGGTATGAACGTTCGGTTTTTCTGTGTATATTTAGAGAGATGCGATGGTTAGTCTTAAAAATTTTTACCTCTTCCAGAAATTATATCAAATGATTTATAAAAAGAAATTAATCAAACTGATTAATTATTTTTCCTCTTCTGTTAAGTGTAATATTTAAATTATAGGTTCTTTTTATATTTTTATTTCTTACGCCATGTACTATACTTTAAGATATGTAATTTTGCAAATAGCTTTATACTTATTTAGCTTATCCTTAATTTTTATTGGTTACTAATTTCCAAATTTCATAAAATCTAACTTGTTTTCTTTTTCATATTATCTTGTTCTCTGATAATTTGTTAGTCTATTCTATCCCATTATAACACACCTTTTTCTTACTAATCATAATCTTCGTCAAAATATTATTTTTTAGTTTCCTATTTTTTTAACATCATTTTCAGCATTTGAAAAAAATATATCAGTTTATCAAAATATCTTTATTCATTTTAACCCTTTCATCTGTGGTTTCTCTTTTTTCTTTCTTCTTGGTTCTGTAGGTGCGTCTATTCTTTTGTCAAAAGAGAGTTTATTGTAAAGAGTCTATTAATTGATATTCTTAAGTTATAAAACATAAAATGTGGATTCATGTGTTAATGTGTTTTTTTTTTGGTTTTGTTTGTTTATTGGTATGTTTTCTTATAGGTGTACGTTGGTTGTGGGTTTTGTTTATATGGGTTCAACTCTTGGGGGTCTTTTGTGGTTTTTTGTTCTTTGGTCTACTATTATTGGTAACGCTGTTGTATGTTTAGGTTTAGATGCGGTATGTAATATACTTGGCTGTTTCTCTCTTTTTTGTCTTTGTGTTTTTATCGATCATGAGGGGGTGGCACAAATTATTTAGTGTGTGCTTACTTTCGCGTGTTCTTATAAAGTTCTTCGCTTTTGTTCTATTATGTTTCAATCTTTATGGTTTGTACTTTGTGATTTATATGTTTTTGATTTGTTGTGTTAGAGGTTAAGCATTTTAGTTGTTTTGTATGGTATATATTGTTCTATAGTTTATATTTAAAACTCTTGAATTTGCTCTCGTTTGAATATTTATTTTGTGTTTGTTTGCGGATATTTTTTCTCATTGGTGTTTTCTTTTTATATTTTTGGTTTGTTTATTTTTTTTTTTTTTGTTTGTATTTTTTTTTTTTTGGATTATGTTATTTGTTGTATTGGTTTTTTTTTTGTATTTGTTTTTTGTGTTGTTGTAGCTGTTGTTTTATATATATTGAGTGATTTATTATATATGTGATTTTTATATTTTTATATGGTATTTATTTATAGTATATATATTATTTTTATTTTTAAGTTATTATATTATTTTTTTATATATTATTATTTTTTTATTTTTATTTATTGGAGTATTCACTATAACATTTTTTAATTTATATATTTTTGTTAAGTTATGAACTTTAGGCATTATAAATTGATATATATATAATATATATAAGTAGTATCCATCATACTAAATCCAGTCAGCTGACGTCACGCTTTTCGTGTATGTATGTAGGTGCCTAAGGCACCTACGTACGCACATGGTCGTATACCATGTGCGTACATTACTTATTTATTGGTATTTTATTGGTGTCACGCTCTTTCGTGGGTGTACGTAGGTGTCGTAGGCACCTACGTACACCCACGTACACATGGTCAAAGACCATGTGTGTTCATTACCCATGTCATGCTCTTTCATGAGGCCTTTTGGCTCTGTGCGTCTCACACCCAGGTTAACGTAGGCGAAACCAATTTCATCAGCGTTAACCCCACTCACTCGATCACCAGCACCAATGTTCCTCTCGAGTTCAATATTCCAGGCACTTCAGACTAGTATCTAGATCCATCCAATGTGTTTTTATATTTAAAAACGAAATTGACGAAGCCTGATGGGTCAGATCTTCCTTCCGGTGACGATCACATAGTGTATACAGAGTCAAATTTCCTGTATACTTGTTTTAATCAGATTGACGTTTATCTCAATGAAACTTTACTTGGTGCGACAGCGGCAAATTATCCTATAGAAGTTATATAGAGCATTTATTAAATTTTTCAGATAAACCACAGGCTAAAACAATCTCCATCTTCAATCATGTGGTTTTCATAGTTTCAAAGACGGAGGCTGCAACCACATAGATAAAGCGGTAAAGTCCACAAACAACACTTAATAAATGTTATGGCGGTTTTAATGGAGACATCTCTCTCAAAGAAAGACCTTATTCTTCCAGCTGTAGATACTAGAATCCGCTTAACCAGATCAAGTCCTAAAATCGAACTTAAAATAAAAAGTAAAAACCTGCTGCTTACGACTGTATGTTCAGAAGTCTGTTTTTCAAAAAAGTTGGTTAGAGGCCTTTTTTTCTTAATGTTAGAAAGGTGAAAATTATTTCCCCAAGAGACCATTTGGAAATTCGAGAAATCGCTTTTTGACATTTCAGCTAAGTACCCCCGCCCCATCAAGAAGAGTTCAAACCAAATTATTTAAATTTTACCGCATGGATTTATCGAGTAACAATATGTCTAACACGAAGCATACTCTGGGAACACTATAAAAAATCACCTTATAATTATCCCATTTTGGACTTAGGGGTGTCAGTTTACATGTAAATGGACAAACTTACGGACGTGACTATGAAATGTTAATACAATGGAGCACAATCCTCATTTCGAGACCTTTTTACGAATCTAATAACTAATACTGTTTCTGCGGTGATAGCGGTACGTTGGTAAATCTTGAAAATACTAAAAAATTAATTTATATGCTTTCGATATCTCAGTGCAAACCATTCAGCGTGTAGCGCAAGTCATTAAAAAAATTTTGAGAAAAGGGACACTAGGATTAAGTTTCTCATTAGTGGAAGTCTACAATCAACAATCACTGTTGATTTATTGGAACATCCTCAACTCATTGAAATTGACAGAGTACGCAACGTGCTTCTGGATTATTAAAGATGAATGAAGAAGAAATAAAAACTATGTTTAAAAATGAACCTTGATTTTTAGGAGTCTTCGCCATTAATGAAGTAGACTCTATGAAACTGGAGAAGGATACCGGTTTCGTATTCAACACTTCGTCTCGTCACGTAACAACAGGAGGACATTGGATTTCTGTTTACAGGATGAAAAATGGAGCTGTATACCTGATTGATTCTTTGGATTTAAAATTTATTTTAAATAATTATTATATCATTTCATTTTTAAAATATAATAATGCTAATTATATAAAACTATGTCTCGACCTGTTCAACCATCATACTCTAATTTATGTGGAGTCTATTGTATTTATTTCATTATATGTTTTTTAAACAATGTATGTTTTAATGAACTTGTAAATAATAATTCGATGCTAAAAATTTGTATGTCAATGCTTATATAGTTTTTAATTATGTAATAAATGCTTTAAAAATAAAACATGCTTTTACTATCCTTAAAACTTATTTCCTTATATATATATATATATATATATATATATATATGATAATAAATTTCGCACCTTACATATTATATATATATATATATTATATATTATATATATATATATATATATATAATATATAATATATATATAAAATATATATATATATAATAGTAGTATATAAATATATTTAATTATATAATATATATATATATATATATATATATATAATAGTATTATATAATAATATATATATATATAAATATATATATATATATACTATATATATATATATATTATATATAATATATACATATATATATATATATATATATATATATGATATATATATTATATATAGTTATATATATAATATATTAAATATAATATATATAATTATGTATCTATATATATATATATATATATATATTATATTATATATTATATAATATATATATAATATATATATATATATATATATAATATATATATATATATATATATATATATATATATATAATATATATAATATAATATATATAATAATATATATATATATATAATATTATATTATATATATATATATATATATATATATATATATATATATATATATATATACCAGACCAGGAGCTAAATGTATATAAACCTACACAAGATAAAGGTTCATGAAATTTCACGTGGCATATAAAACTGAACAGCTGAAGTTTCAGGAAAATTCATGTTTATGACGTCACGAGTTTAAAGGTACATGGGTATAATGTGTCGAATATGATATTCAGTAGCGATCTGAACGGCGTAGCGTTAACAGGTTTTGTCCTTGTAATACATTTAAAAAAAAAAAAGGTGTCAGCTATGGGTCTTATAAACATATATTCCAATAAAAGGATCTGGTTTTAATTTGTTAAAAAATCCCTGGTACAAATGTGCTAATTATACATCCGATTTTTCAACTAAATTAACTTATTAAAGGTCGGCAGTAAACAAGAATTTGGAGTGTCAGGCGAGCCCTGACGGGTTGAAAGCAATCTTATGTTTGTGAAACAGGAAAAAAAGAGACTGCAGAATCTTCGTCTTTCAGTTAAAAGATAAGTAAGTGGCCTTTAGATGTGTTTCTTTATTTCCATCAGGAGTAAGAAAATAGATGGAATGTTTCCAAGAGACGTTAAGGGTGACAAAAATAGAAGCTTTGAATTCCGGTTAGCAGCTTGAACGAAAAAGGGACCCATTTCTCAATTATGTGACTGTGGGGTCCTCAACTTCTTAAAGCTTCTTTCAAAGTGCATCCGCTAAGAAGAATGGTTCCCTTCTCGTTCAAGCTGCTAATCGGAATCAAAAAAAAGATTCTATTTTTGTTAATCACCCTTAACGTCTCTTGGAAACTCTCTCTTATTTAAACTCCTGATGAAATAAGAAAACACATCTAAAGTCACTAACTTAATTCTTTTGAAAAGCAGAAAAAGACGAAGAATTCTGCTATAATTTAAGAAAATCCTCCCAGCAGAAAAATATTTTCCGTCACAAACATTTAAAGATTTTCCCCTCGTCATGGGCTGCTCTGACACTCCACAAAATTCTCGTTTACCTGCCGAACCTTTAATACCCCCTCCATCCACCACAAAGGTGAAAAAAATAGGGTTCACAAAGTTACAATGTTCGCACGTTTTTCCCTCGACCCCAAAGGTCCCTTTAAATGTCAACGGTTTGGTAAATCCCCTGAAAAAATTCTGGTAGGGGACGCGGAAATACATAAATGCCCAGTCTGCCGGAGAATTATTTTACACCCTCCCTGTGAAACACACCCCACGGCAAAAAAACCTGTGGAGAACCCCACAGTGCTTCTTTCTTCAAATGCCCCGTCTTAACTGTTTGAAAAGGAGGTGGTTTTAAAGTTATGTACCATACATAAAATGAGCAAGTGGAGAGAGGCCAAAAACGCCAGCCTCAATGAAAAATTCCTAACAAGACAAAGGCATCTTACGCTACAATTGCCAGCTGCAGCCCTGCCTTCCCGGAGTGTTAATTCACCGACACAACCCCATCCAGTAGAACTCTTCTCCAAATCCAAGCGGAACTTAGGCAGTTACTGTAAATCTGTCTGCCTGTATTGCCCACACTAAAACCGACTTCTCAAATAAGTAATAAAAGCAGCTCTTTGATCCAATTCTCGTTCAAAACATGCCCATCAGCAACCCTAATCTCGAGTACTTGTTTTTCAAAAACAACCAAGAAAACGAAAAAACTAAAGTTGGTTCATCCAAATAATCACTAACCTGTGGAAATTTCCTTGCCAAAAAAAGACACACTGCTCCCATACCTACCCAATAAGGTTCTCACAAAAACTCAAGAACGACACCCGAGCTAATATAACGGGAATAGGAGGGACTATTATCAAATTAATAAAAAAAGTTAAACCCGGAACTGTTATGTTCTTTAATTTAACGATGTGGGACGCTTCTGAAAAATCTTTTAGAAGACCAGCAAGTTTACGCTAGCTATGTAAAAAATGCAACTCAGAAGAGACCTTGCCATAAGTCTATTCCTGAGACAAAAGCAATGACTTCAATAGATTGTACCCAAACAATCACAGCTATCGAACAAACCACTTATAGATTTGCAAGATTACTCCAGCTCTTCTGAATCTTTCTATAACTCTTCTTCCGAATTTCCTATCTCAGCACTCCCCAAAGGATTACCCCAATATACCTTAGCAAATGAAATGGATAATAGCTCCCAAATAGAGCTTGATGTGATGATCCACTTTTTTTTAATGCTTCCTGCGCTTCCGAGAGAGGTGAATGGAAAACCTTCCAACGTAAACGCAGCAAACGCTCTAAGCGTTCTGGATCTGCTGGAGGCATGAAAGGGAACCCAGAGGTCTCCATTCTCAAATCAAATTGTCCAATCTTCCAAAATCACTTCCATGATGACTCACTGTTAAAATCTCTAGTATCAAACTCTGTCAACCCACCGAATCTTATACCGTAACCCAATACCGCAACCACACTTTTTCAAAAAGATAACAACTTTCTGGTGACGCCTTCCTTCCCCATTTCCATGGAAACAGCTTCATATCTCTCACACATTTCTGAGTCTGCTTGCTTGGTAGTTACGGATACTGCTCCCCTTCCTAAACATGAGCATTTTGGTTGCTCTTCCAACGACCAACCAAATCCACACAAAAAGATGGACTTGACTGAACTCAATTTATCTCGCATTCATGACGAAGCCCTTTCACCAAATACCACTAAAAACTCCTTCCCAAAAGCGGACGTACGACCCAAACCTCTGTTATATGACTATTCTTTACCACCAGGATTTGTTGCCTATCCTCGTCGAGATCCACGTCTCAGCCTTTCCTCTCTATCTGAATCTGAGCCCACCTCCAACACTACCCCTAGTCACATAAAAACAATTGTCTCTAAAAGACCTTCATCATAATATTTATAACAACATAGCATGACTACTTTCCTTCAATGAAATTGTCGTGGCTACCACTAATTTTTAAGAATTTGTCCAACTAATAAACATATGTACACCAAAGTGCATATGTTGGCAGAAAAAGGGACTATGTAAATGCGACTTCTTCCATCCGTCGGAATATAAATCGCCGCTAACTATATAGAAAGAGGAGACAATGATAGTGCAGGAATACTCTTTCATAAATTTGTTCCCTATTTTCCAGTCCCTCTTCAAACTAAACTTCATACAGTGGCAAAACGAATTCATTTGTTCACCAACCTTACTGTCTGCTCGATCTATTTGGCTTCGAGTAGTGAATTTACTATAAGGTCGACTTAGCTTACTCCGGTTGTTATACTAGGAGACTTCAACCCCCGCCACCCCTTATGGGGCGACCTAATTTTATATTAACCTTCTTGTATGACTAAACAGGCTAATAATGTTAAATCAGTCATTTTTCTTCCCGCACTCACGGGTCAAAGGTACTGGGTGCGGAACCCCCATTGAAAAATATTCCTTTTGCTATGTATACATTTAACACTAAAAATATTATTTCCTAGCGACCCTTTGGATTATCAAAACCGGCAGTGATCCCAAATTAAACCCAATAGCTTAAATGAGCTTGTACCGGAGCCCAAATGTAAAAATTCTACACTTCCCCAGTTGGCTTTTATGACTGAGCGGAGTGGTCTCCCTTTTTTTTCAAAAAGGCCAACAGCCTATTTCCACTTTCTCCCTTCATAGCGGTTTCCGGGTACTGTTGATGTGATGTCTTTTTTCACACCTTCACGCCAAGTTGTCCCATCACCAGCAAGCCGGAAAAAGCCTTGCGGTGTCAAAACTTTCCGCCAGGCAAAGCGGTTCCGACAACCTCTTTGGTGGTTCCCCCAAGAATGCGCACCTAAAGCTAACCAGAGAGAAGACCCTACAGGAATACAAAAGGATCCGTAAACCGGAAACCAGCCAAGAACGTGATTATTTTTAAAGGCAAGCTTGTTTGGCGGAAAGGTCTTCCGGCGACCATTTAAATCAGCAAAAAACACGAAAACAATATCTTTTTCAAACTCCTAATTTCGACTGGTCCATTTTCCAATAAACTCCCCTTTCTTTTAAATTGTGGAAAAGTTTTGGCACCCAGAAAAAATATCTCGTCGCTAAAAACAACTCCTTCACCCAACAGTCCTCTGTTATGGGCCTTGATTAATAACCGGACCACCGGAATCCCCGCTCCTGGCCATTTTAGGATGCATTAGGTTAAGTAACTTTTGCTAGCCACTCCGAGCCTCTTTCCGCCTATCCCCGAAGCCTTTTCAAAAGTTTTTGGAAACTGACACTGGCACTGCCAAAAAAGACTATCATACCATCGATTTAATTGACAACACACCTATAAGGCTCAAGCCATACAAACTTCCATATAATCAAACTGCACTGGTAATAGCAGGCTGTGCCCCTTTTGGCCCCCAAGACAATGCTTCTTATATTACTCCTCGGCATCGGCGTTTTTTGCCTGGATCTGTATAAAACAGAAAGAAAATTCTTTGGATCGAAATGTTCTTTTTTGTCTATTTGGACTACAGCTTTTGTTAAATCCTATCCCCCCAACCCTGGGAAAGGATCCGAAAAAGTTGGCCCGGGAACCAACCAAAAGACCCATTCGCCTGGACCTGTCAATTCCTGTAAAAATTTTTACTGGGGAGAAAAATTGGTTTCCAAAAGGGCCGCCTCTCCCCTTTTTGTTTGGGACGAAGTCGCCAGGCTTTATAAAAAAACTTTCAGATTTGGTTTCCGCAAAAAAAAATCATCCGACCGCTGATCCCTTATTAAAACTGGATTTTCATTTGAACAATTCCGGAAAGCCTTTTTCAAGCTGGGTTGGGATGGTTTCTTGGTGTCTTCTTTGGGGAACTTTTGAAGTAAGCTTTAAATGACACCAACCCGGTGGAAGAAAATGGGAAATTCTCACTAAACCTCATTCGTATTCCGGTTTTTTCCAATTTGCAACTCCCCTCTTTCCATTAGGTTTCCGGTGCTCTTTTCTATTCTGTCCAATCGCCCCCTTTTAAACTCCTGGATGAAGGCGTTTCCTGGCAGGGCAGTGTCTAAGTTGCATTTAACTATTTGCACTCGGAATTAATGACATCGTTACCTTCTATCCCAGAGACGGTCATTTTTTTTCCTATGTTGTTGACCTTGCGCTATATATAGCCCGGTACCAGGGCTGCCCTTTTTCTCGAAACGCAAACCTTCAAACTATATATGTGAGCCGACTTGAGGTCGAAGAGGGACGCAATTGAAAAGAGAGTGGAAAAAGTAAAGAGAAGATTGATAAAAGAAAAGGAATTAAAGACCAAGAAACACCAAGAGCTGGCAACGAGGGACTCGAAATTTGAGTGCTGGGAAGAAGAAGGCTTCTAAGAAATATTTGATCAAATTGCGCAAAAAACTTTTTAGAAAAAAGCAATTAAAAACAAGAAATTTCATAAAATTTAAACAAAAATTAAAATCTATTTTATTTGACGGAGCGCATCAATAACAAAATTTAATTCTTGGTTCTTTTTGATATAGTTAGTAAATAAATGGGCCAACAATATTTTTGGTTAGTTATTTATTATAAAGAAGAATGGAACATTCGGCCGGAGTCCGGCTCGTATAGGTTCAAGAAGGATGTATCAAGCAACCAAATATCGTTCCGGTAGCTCAGCGGTAGAGCATCGCCCAAGTTAAGCGAAAAGACCCCAAGGTTGTTTTTAAAGATCCTAATTTTATTTGTGCTATTCTCTTGCTTGGCTCCGTCTTGCTCAGACAAATATTGAGCACACCCCCTCCTAGGTTAGGGCTCTGCCCGTGAGCGCTGGTGTTAGCTGTAGCTATTGAGAATATTTCCCAATGGGGTAACTCCCATTTCTCACCCACCAACACTTTAGCAGTCTTTGTAAGAAAAAAAAAAAGAATCGAAGAGCCTGCCACCTTCCTCCCGCGAACCTAACCTTATATGGTTCGCCCATAATTTCCTAGACTCATTCTAGATGACCCTTAACATATGCACCCGCAATTATTAAACTACTGAAACGCATGTCATCGCGGGTGCTTGACCTTTTTACGTCATCTCGCCTCAAAATCTTGGGGTGCTGATCGTAAGTCCCTTTTACGTTTCTGTATTGCCTTAATCCGATCGAAGCTGGACTATGGATGCGTAGTATATGGTCAGGCCTCCCCAACTCTACTATACCTGTTAGATCCCATCCAAAACGAAGGCGATCCGTATATTCCACTGGAGCCTTCCGATCGTCTCCCCGGGTGAGCCTTTGAAGTTGAATCCAACCGTGAATGCCAGCTCTTTCTTCGAAAGGAAATAACATCATGTGCCACAAATTATCTTTCGTTTCAAATCCCAATAACCGTCTGCTCTGACACCGACTTTTGCGGGAGATATCTCAGAATCCTAATTACTGGCCATTTTGCAAACAACAGTTTATAACATCTCTTTGCAAAGGTGCTGCTTTCCTCTTACGACGAAGGGGTATACACCTTAGTTATTCCTCCACCTTTTGTTTGATCCTGACCTCGCTCCAAATCTAGGCACCCTACTGCCTTGTTGGCATCATTCCCATCTCATTTTCCGCAGTCACGGTGGATTTACTCCAGTGTTTTTCAGCGGCTCTAAAACAGAGGACAGTGTTGGGAGCGTCTGCTCCCCTCCCCCCCTCTTATGCTTCATATATATATGATTGCCCTTTCTCGAATTCTATACTTAATCCAAGACCACTCTTATGGTCCTTTATTCAGATTCGCTCTGCTCCCTCCAGAAATATTAAACCCTTTATTTCAAAAAAAAAAAAAAACAAAGAAAAATATAAAAATATAATGATTTACCCGGCCATATTTCAAATTTTGTCTGGGCTGTTTCTTACCTGGGGCCACTGTAAGAACATAAATCTTGAATTTACGGGATAAGTGCCTTGTCCTGATTGTCGCCCTACTATTTTGCTCATTGTACGGAGAGGGTACTCTAACTTTCAATGAAATTCGGAACATCACCTCGATACTGAGGCCCCAAAATGGCGCACACCAAATAATATATGTTGTGTTTTGCAATGATGTTTGTGCCTCTCCCTACTCAGGTACCATGACCTCTGTATCATTGAGACATTTAGTATTGAAACCACCACTGACAGAATGAAACACTATGCCCGAGTCATCACATCGATATGTTATGACTAATTTTTCGTTTCTTACCCTCGTCGGCAGGCCTATACTTTGCGAGAACATCATTTGCTGGTAAGTGGATCATTGGGGCTAGTTACCGAAATATAAATTTCTTTAGATGTGTTGTGTATATTCCGTATATTATTCTTTAATTATATTATTTTTTATTTTTATTATATTATGAAATACAGGATTAAAGATGCGGCGGATGCGAAGTGAGGAATCATGCGAAACTTCCGATCACAAATGCGAGAGACGAATATAGAGAGCGACGCGGTGTTGTAGATCTCCTAGGGTCGTAGTGAGAATAGCTAAAGCACAGCGCAATTTCCGAGGAAAAGGAGGTAGCAATTTTCAAGAGTCCTTATAAAACCAATAATCACTCACAATGTCGAGACAAGCCTCATAGTACGAGGACGGGGAGAGGCCGAGCTCCTCAAGCCATCCGCTCCCAATGCCAAACTGGAGAGTTCCTCTGTTTTAAGATGCCCGCCGTACAGAGCACCCCAGGAGGCCGGTAAACACGTTCACACAGAGGGTCGACCAATTGACGTCCTCTAACTATGCGAGATGAGGTATGGTGGTATTGCGACAAAACAAAAGCTGAACCCGCACCATGTTCAGGGGCCGTGCTTACATCATTGTGAAGTGGCCGCGAGATCACTGTGTATGAGAATCCCAATATTATGAGCTGAGCCGGGTATTACTAAAAAGAGTGTATTTATCCTCACTTCATCTGTTAGTATCAGAATGTTAGAACAGTTTGTCCACGACACTTTATTTATTTGCCGAAAAGAGCCAGAAGTGTTATATAACATACTGTATTTGTTCATATGGTCACTGTAGTTATTATCTGTCAGATATGGAACAATAAGGGTATGTACTACACACGTCCAATATCGTCCGCCCGCCCGCTGCTCACGTTAGCTTTAGTACTGGTTATTTTTGGGGTTTTGTATAATTATTCTTATATTATTGTTTTATTTGATGAGCCGTATCGAGTTGACTAGTAATATTTTACGCCTATTACTACGTTAATGAGTAGATCGTAAAGATGAATGTTACTTTCTTACAGTTTTTTGGAACTTTGAATCATATCTTCATCCAAGGCTCACCCGGGAGTACTGTATGCGCGAATACCGAGCTACTACTTTCAGTTGTGCATTTAGAGCAGATCGTCTTCGTTAAATAAAATTTATTTGGATGGTGAGTCGTAACCCCAGGTATGAGAAACCGTAGCACGATCTGCCATGAGGGAGGGGAGCCTGATGGCCATATTTAATATCTTACGCAATCCATAGTCCACGACTATCCCGAATTGGTGGAGTACAGGCAATACAAGAAACGTAGCTAAGGGAACTTCTCATCGAGTCTCAGAGCACTGCCCCATCGAGTAGAGGTTCCTTTGTAAGAAGTTGGGCGAGCAGATGACGTATAAAGGTCAAAACAACACGGCGATAAGTCAACTATGATTTACGTTTTATAGTTCAGGTAGTTTTATACATATTCAGTGCCCAAATATCGTTAAGCTCCGGAGGAGTTACAATACAATAAGGAATGTGGGAAGGCTACCCTCTTCTAGGATATATTATTATCTGGACGCAGTACTATCGACCATTAGTAACAAGGATTTCTCTAGAAGGAACTTTTTATTTTCCTCCGCCACGAGTGGGAGGTAAAAGGTGGTCCCAGGACCCTTCCCGATCACCTTTTTTTCTACTTGTTTTCTCTTACAAAAAAAAGACTCGCCCGTACAAGTCCAAATGTATTGGTGGGTCGAGAAAATTGGGGTCTTACCGCACGTAATGTATCACACGACATTGTCCACGAAATTGTGGAGAATATTACCTCTAATAGGCTACAGCTAACACCCAGCCGCTCACGGGCAGAGCGCCTGAAAGCTCTAGGAGGGGGTGTGCTTCCAATATTATCTTTTTCTGAAGCAGAAACGGTAGCCTCAAAGATAGAAAGAGTTAGCAAACACCACACACAAACCCCGACCGTGAGTTGACCCGAACATCATACAACTAGAATAAGACATATGACGTAAGGGTCACATTCGCTTAAGTTGCGAGTTAGCTCTATTTGCACCTGGTGACATAATTCTTTATTATTTAACATTTATTAATATCATATCTCCTAAAAAAAAAAAAAAAAAATAATTAAAAAATGTTTCATTGCCACCTAATATATATCGGTATATATAATATATATATATATATATTATATTAATTATTATATATATATATATATATATATATATATATATATATATATATAATAGTATTAATATATTATATATATATATATATATATATTACTATAAGTCAAGTAAATTAATTCTAAACATAGTAAAAATATACTTTTTTCCTTATTATATAAATGAAAATAATAATAATAATATTTATTATTATTTTAAATTGGCTTTCCTTTTCTGTGTCGTGAATCCGCAGTGGTCAGGTCTTTCTTATCGTATGGTTTACTTTGAATTTATGTTCCATTTGTCGCGATGTTAGTAATTATTTATATTATCTATAATCACGTCTTAGATAACTCCTTGCCGCGTTGTATACGTGCAGACGTCACCGCTCGACGGTACTAGCTACACATACATTGTAGTTTTTTCTGTAGTGATAATCTTTCTTATATCGCAGAATTTTCGATATGGTAAGTTCTCTTTTCAATTGGCGTTTTCGTCTCTTATTAGGCTTTTTTTGCTGAATTTAAATATCCAAATATAATATTCTTATAAGAAAGATTCCTTACTCTTCTTTAACAAAGCATCTTCTCAAAAGTTTTGGTCAATGAGAGCGTCTCCTATCGTTATTGGCTCAGCTCTTGTGTTTTTGCTTTATTAAGGCACATTATAATAGTAACCTATTGTGTTTTTTAACATTCTTCTCTCTCAGTCTTTTCTCTAACTCTACCTTATCAAAGTAAATGGGCTTACCATTGTCTTAAGATAGACACCAAACAATTCTCTCAGCCCGGCCCTACATCACATAATTGAAAAGGTATAGCCCAGTTACGATGGTAGAAGGCAGCCTTGGGTATCCGGCGTAAATATCTAGTCGGCGCATAATGGGGTCAATCTCTAAGAGAATTGGGAGATAAACTGTCACACCGTGGCAATCTATGGTGGATAGAAAATATACTTGAACGAATGTATATCATTACATTATACCGTAGGTGAGTATACAAATAGTAATGTACACCTATTAAATAGAAAACACTGATACTCACCCTGCAGAACGCTAATTATCATCCTAAGTAGATAAAAGTTAGGTGACATGTAAGTATCAAGAATAGAAGAGCTAATCAGTAAACTTATAAAGTAAAAGAGCGGAGATATTTAATGTACCCATGGATACCTAGGAAACCGATATTAGGAGATTTAAAGTGAAGGAATTTTACTATCCACAATTTTCTCATCAGTTGGTGTAAATACATAAGTCTTCATTTCAGAGGTACAAAGATAAGTACGACTCAAAATGTAATCCAATACTACTCACCCATATTATATATTCGCTAGTAAAAGGCTTTCCGAAGATTGTTCAATAGATCTCAAGTTTATTATTAACATTAATGGGAATTATTACTATGATATTATCGGATATACGAATTATTATTATTATTTATTTGCGGATCATTTTTGAACAATAGAAAGTTTTATTATAATAGACTCTGAGCTGAAACATCTCCATGAAACAAGGATAGAATGGCGGGCTGAAATCACATTATTAATCTCCAGTAATTTATATATACAGTGTAAATGAAACATGGTTATCAGCGAGAAATTGGTGTCTTTTAGTGATTGATCCGCCAACCTTCGAGATTATCCTCACTTACCATGAGGTTGGTATGGATAAGGTAGGTATAAATTACAAGCTGTAAGTATCCATATAAATAGATATATTACAAATAATATTAGATATAACAATATTATCCGATCATCGAAGATTTACTTAGTTAATATACAAGTATATCTTGCCCCTCAAGCTTATATAAATTCGCCCATGCGCATTGGGGGGCGAGGGTAGCGCGAGCAAAATACATGCCAGAGGAGAAGAACACAGTAGAGAGTAATTAAATGATCGAGGTCGCAAACGGGCCACTAACACGGCCGCAGTATAATTTCGTCGCTAACCCGTCACAAGCACAGAATGACCTAAGCCACTCCCTTAGGGCTTTGAATTAATACCCTGAGCATCAGGGACGGCACACGGTGTTACACAAATGAGATCGCCGGTGATTTCATCAGGTATGACCCTTCCCTCTTGTCCCCTGTTGAGAAAGTCTGGCAGTGCAGTGGTAGTTCTCAAATTTGAAAAGGCTTCCGGATAGCGGAAGTTACTCGAGTGGCAAGAAAATTATAACCTAATGCATCTAATGCAGGAGCGGAGATCGGTCGGTATATCAGGCCATAAGGAGGACTGGGGTTTTGACGGATTTGTTTGGCGACGAGATATTTTCTGTGCAACTTTTCCACCAATATTAAGAAAAGGAGTTGAATTTGACCGTGCGGAATAGGAGTTTGAAGAATATATTGGTTTTCGTGTGTGGGATTAATTCGCCGAGATCGCCACAGCTGCTTTAAAATATCACGTTTGGGGTGGTACGGATCCTTTTGTATTCCTGTAGGGTTTCTTCTCTCGGTTAGCTTGTGCGCATTCTTGGGACCACCAAGAGGTTGTCGACCGCTTGCCTGCGGAAGATTGCAGAACGCAAGCTTTCGTGCTGTGATGACAACTGTGCTGGAAGAAGTGAAAGACATCACATCAACAGTCGGAAACCGCTTATTGAAGGGAGAAAGTGGAAATAAGCTGTGGCCTAAAAAAATAGCCCGAGATCGCAACGTCCGCTCGAGTCATAAAAAGAGCCCACGCCTGGACCGTATAGAACTATATTATTAGAACCCCATGGCGATCTCCGCGGTACTACACTATTTGACTGTCATTCTTTGTCAGCTTATTGGGCTAGTCACAGAGAACTTCGACTTGCAGTTTCTGTTTCTTAATGACACACAAGGCGGGTGCCAACCCAGGAACATAGCATATCCCAATTAGGGAATTGGGCATGCATCACGGAAGTGAAATATCACACTAGAACCCAGGAAGAGAGGATGCATGTGGTATTCTAATAAGCTTCAAACTCATGCTAAACGACGGAGCCCTGGTTTAAAACAATTCCAGGGAAATGGGGTTAGAAGATCTACAAGTATCTGGGACTTAGACGAAGGATAGTGTCGCCCCACCAGGCTGTATGGAGCAGGGTGTCCGTCGAATTAAGCGTACTCACTAGCATATACACATAACATGGCATGCACAGCTATAGTCGACCTTATTATGAAAATCATACTACTGCAGCGAAAGCCAACAAAACTAGATCGAGCAGACAGTACAAGTGTTTGTAGACACTACAATGTGAATTTCTGTTATTTCGCACTCTAAATGAAGTTTACTCAGGTCTTGAAGAGGGACTGTGAAAAATAGGGAAACCAAATTATATAGAAAGAGTTTCTCAAATGCACGTATTCCATTTGATCAATTCCTCTTCCGCTCGATATTATGTTACGCCGGCGATTTATATATTCGCGACGTGATGGAAGATATCCGCATTTACATAGCTCCCCTTTTCTCGCCAACATCACTGCACTCTTGGTATATAGTATATGTTTTATTTTAAGTTGGAAAATATATTCTTAAATAATACTTAGAGGTACGCCACGCACATATTTCGCATTATTAGTTTTGTTTAGAACTCATCTGTATTGTTTGTATAATAAATATTTAGATGAAGGTTTTAGAGACATTGTTTTTAATGTGACTAGGGGATAGTGATTGGAGGTGGGCTCAATTCAGATACCGTAGAGGGAAAAGGCTGAGACGTGGATCTCGAACGAAGGATAGGCAACAAATCCTGTGTGGTAAAAGAATAGGGAGACAGGGTTTCGGGTCCGTACGTCGCGGCTTTTGGGAAGGAGTTTTTAGTGGTAATTTGGTGAAAGGGCTTCGTCATGAATGCGAGATAAATTGAGCGTTCAGTCAAGTCCATCTTTTTGTGTGGATTTGGTTGCTGCGGCCTCGGTCCTGGCGAAGCAAAGAGAGTCCAACCAAGAACTATGTATAAACTGGGGTATCGACTTAGTAACACTTGTCAACGAGTTACCAACTACGCAGTGGTTTACAATATCCCAACAAAGAATCACAAAAAACTACATGAATATAATTTTATGAGTTCTCGCATTTGCTCACGTAGATTTATGATAAGCACTGATTTCCAGGAAGTATTTCAAATGGTGTAGGATGAAAAAAATTTGCAAAAAGATAAATTGTATGAGCTCTCCTTTAATAAAATAATGTTGTTGGGTGTAGAGTTTCGATATGATTTGGGTTACGGTAATAAGATTCGGCTGGAAATTGACAGAGAGAAGTTTGTTAGGAGCCACTAGAGATTTTACAGTGAGTCATCATGGAAGTGATTTTGGAAAGATTGGACAATTTTGATATATTAGATGATTATGGCACGAGCTCCTTTGTGTTGTATATCAATACCCTATTAATATATCCGGCACTACAATTCTAGACTGTACTACAGAACGCTTATCGGAGCGACTCTGTGCATAGCTGTCGGATAAATAGCGCGATTAAGTGAAGATTGTATTAATTTGTTACACCATACCTATACAACTGCTCACTCTCTAGAATTAGCTTTTAAGAGCTGAGACACTATTTTTACTAAAAAAAAAAGTGGATCATACATATCATGCTCTAAATTGTGAAGAGAGCTCTATATTTATAATCTCACGAAATCCTCTAACTTTGTCTCAAGGAATAATTATTTTGAGGGTGTAAATTAGTATAGGTATTAATATTGAGTGAGTAGGTTAATTTAAGCTCTTAGTTATTAATCAAAACGTTGATATTATTAAGAGGTTACTAAAAAAGAGCTGGATAGATAATAATAGCTTGCAAAAATAGTATACCTATGAAGGGTATTGATTGGTGGAGGTTTTTTAGTTCGAATAGCTTTGAGTAGGTTATTTGTCATTGGGTAACAAATTCTAGTTGAAGTACTCAATATATGTCATTATTGAGTCACGAGAAATAGACTTATGGCGAGGTACTACTATCTGAGTTGTATTATTTTATTTCTACAGTCTCCTTTATCAGGTGTTGTGACTTCGACTGTAATTCCTTCTCGTGTAATTGTAGGCGATATAATGCTCGCGTCTGTCTTCTCTCAGCTGACATTGTCGCACGACGATATGAACTCCTTTCACGCTTGACATTTCATTCTTTGTATTTGTCGCTTTAGTGAACATCTCGATAATTCTCAGTTAAACTTTGAGTAATTTAGTCTCATGTACCACCGGCGTAGTCTCCAACGAGGACACATACAGGTAGTACATGTCCTCCCTCCTGCCTGTGAGCTCTCACAGTCTGGAGAACCTATCTGGGTTAGGCTTATAGCGTTTACAGTGGGTACTCGGCTCAAGGAAAATTTGTTTCTCCAAGATTCTCTGATCGGGATGAAACGCAACCAAGCTCGTGCTTTCTGGGTCTGTTGACTTAGTCCTCGAAGAGGGCGAGCTCAGCCTCGCATGCGCATTTTGAACTGAGAAATTGGCACTCAAAGGCTGCTCTTCTCTTATCACTTATCTCTGGAGAGTCGGTAGTGTGGGGCAATACAGGCGAGGAACAGATCTTACAGTACTGCTGCTAGTTCCCGTTGGATTTGGCGAGAAGAAGTTCTACTGGGATGGGGTTGTTCGGTAGAATTAACACTCGGAGGCAGGGTGCAGCTGAAATCTGTAGCGTAAAAATTGCTTTGTCTATGTCCAGGATATTTTATCATTCGAGCCTGGCGTTTGGCTCTCTTCGTCTCCTGCTCAGCTTTAATGTTGAGTACATAACTCGGAACAACCTCCATGCCAACTATTTTGCTATCCATCCTCCTCCACATGTTGCCCGAACAGTAGCGCACGGGCAATTTGAAAGAAAGAAGCAACTGTGGGGTTCTATTCACAGTTTTTACAGTGTGTGTGTTTTATCACAAGGGAGCTGTACTAAAATAATTTCTGCCCGCATTGACTGGGCATATGTCTAGTCCCGGTCCCTTTACATGAATTTTCGCGGGATTCTAACCTAAACCGCCTAACTGGACATGTTTAAACTTCGCCATACGTCTGAGAGTTTGAGAGGGATTAAACGATGCCGGAACATTGTAAGACTCTGGTGAAACCCTCTAATTTTTCCACACTTTGTTGGTGCGATGAGGGGTTTATTAAACGGTCCGGACAAGCTACAAGCCCCACCGGAGATATTCTAGGGGCATTGCTCGTTCGCGATTTCGCCTTCCTGAATCCGATATTAACAAGGGGTTTAAATTTGAATATATAATGCATTTGTCGCCACTTTGGAAAATATTTCTGACTGGAGATTCCCTATCTATTAAACAATTATAATGCAGGACACTCTTTTCAGTATAACTTCTCTATCTGTTCATATGTATTAACTCAGCCAAAGTAGTGCCCTGTGAAGACCTTTATGATTGTGTTACTCTTTATTTTCAAATTTACGAGGAGTGAGAACATAAATAGTGTTATGTTGGTGTGTTTCAAAGATAGAGCGTTCCACGAGAGGTCTTGCACATAAAATAGAGATGCCATTTTGAGATTTTGCTCTCCGAATATTAAGCATGTCGGCCTCATAACTGGACTGGCTTGGAATCTGAGAAGTAAGGAATAAGCACATTCTTAACTTTAGTCGAAATTTCAGACCTTTTGAGAGGATATATCGCTCGGTTTATAAGAATTTTTGACGGAGGACTCCCCTCTCCTATGAAAGCACGCCAAGGTTAAGTGAGTAAAAACTAGGGCTTCCCGATCTCAGTTACAAAAAAGTCCGTGCTATCGGACAACTCCCAACAAGTTTCTTTAAATTATATTTTGCTTTCCTTCCCTTAACTTCTCCTTGGAACAAACATCTCCAAAAATTCTTATTTGCTACCCTCCTGATGATAAATTTAAGGAAGAAAACTCTCTCACATCTCAAAGGCTCAACCACTTTGATATCTTTCTAATCTATCGAATAGACGAAAAGATTCCTTGCCAGAAAAGATTTTTAACCCCGTTCACAACCACATAACTCCTAAACATTTAAAAGGAATTTTCCATCCTCTTCGTACAAGGGCTCGCACTGACGAAACTTCTCTAACACGTTCGTTTGTTTCCTTACGCGCTGCTCGTTACCTTTTAATAAAGCATTATATTTAGTTTTGAAAAATCGGTTATTGTTTATAATTAGCATTTTTGCTACCAAGTGATTCTCCTTAAAATAAAACCAGATCCTTTGAATATATGCTTATAGGACCATTAGCCTATCACCTTTTAAAATGTATTACAAGCACAAACCCTGTTAATGCTACGCCGTTCAGATCGCTACTGAATATCAAATATTCGACAGCATTATACCCCATGTACCTTTTTAAACTCGTGGAACGGGGTTCCATATACACACTGACACCATTTTTCCTCCAATTGACATACACTTCAGTTCTGTTATCCCAAGACTCTTTAATATGCCCATCCGTGAACATTTGCTTTCTATGAACGCTTTATGCTTGTTAGCGTTTATATCATTTAGCTCTTGGGTTCCCTGGTATATTAACTATATATACACTACATATCTAATTAACTACTATTACCGTATCAATATTTTATATACTTACTACTCATATTAAATATTTATGTTTATTTATTATATTACTATTATATTCTTATATCATAGTATCTATTATTACTATAATATATATTATATAAGTATATATATAATATATATACTTACTACATTGGTATATCCTACCATATATGTATACTTAACATGATTAATACTTTTATTATACTTACTATTCTTGAATACAGTATAGATACCTATTTATTAACTAATATATATACTTATATTGATATATATATTATACCTCGAATATAGTTTAATATTTATATATATAATATATCATATATATATATATATAACTATAATCATTATAATATAGAATATATTATATCATAATTATTATTATTAATAAATGTTAACTGATATATATATATATATATTGTATATTATATATATATAATATATTATTATCAACAAGATATATATATAATATATATATAAATATATATATATAATATATATATATATATTATATTTTTATATATATTATAATATATATATACTATCTATAATATATATATAATATATATATATTATATATATATATATAAATATTATATATATATATATATATATATATATATATTTATATATAATATTAATATATATATATGTATTATATATATATATATTTAGGAAATAAGTTTTAAGAAATCTGTTAAAAGATGTTTTATTTTAAAGCATTTTATTACATAACTTTAAAAACTATATTACCGCATATGACATCACAAAACCTTTTTAGGCATCGAATACTATTAACAAGTTCCATTAAAACACTACATTTGTTTTAAAAAACATATAATGAAATAAATCTAACAATAGTAGACTCTCACAGATAATTAAGAGTCACCTATGATGTGCTCTGACCAGATCGAGAACATAGATAGTTTTTACTCATTAAAGTCAATTTAAACTTCGTAATATTTGATAAAAACAATGTAAATGATATTTAGGGAGTAGAATATTAGTTTAAACAATAATAAAACTTTTTTTAACATATGTCCAAAGAATTCTTAATCAGGTATAACCAGATCCATTATTTCAATCCTGATAACAACCAGAACTATGCCCAAATGTTCCCGTCTGGTTGTTACTGTATAGACTGTAGACGAAGTGTTCGGAAAACACATACGAAACACCGGGTTATCTTCTTCCCAGTTTTCCATGAGTCTACTTCCAATTACCATGGCTGAACTGACGTCGATATTAAATCAAGGTTCATTCTATTTAAACACAGTTTCTTATTTTCTTCTTCCCTCATTGCCATCATATAATAATCCAGAAGACACGTCATGGCCCGTCTGCTCACCTGTCAATTTCAAAGAGTTTGACGGAATGATTCCAGATATTACACAACTAATCAGTGATTGGATGGTTCCTGTTTAGACTTCCCACTTAAATGTATGAAACTTTATAATACCTTAGTGATCCCTGTTCTTCAAAGTTTTTTCATTTGGCACTTGCCGGCTACACGCTTGAATGGTTTGCACTGAGAGATTCGAAAGGCATATAAGAATTATTTATTTTTTAGTATTTCTTTCTAGACAGAGATTTTAACCATACGAAGTAAACACGCTAATCACCTCGAGGCAATGAACAGTAATTACGTTTATTTAGACGTAAAAAACGGTTCTTCGACATTGACAGCATTGCTGCCTCCCATTTTGTTATTACCAATTTCTCATAGTCACGTCCAGAAAAGGGTATAATGTCCATTTACATGTAACTCTGACCACCCTCCACAATACCTAAGCTTCCCAAACATCGGGTGAATCTCTAAGTAAGGATGATAATTTATTATATACACGTGTCCCGCAGAGGTATTGCCTGTCGTGTTAGACAAAATATTGTATCACTGGTCTCACATCTATTGCTGTATAAAAATTAAATAATTTGTGCTGGAAACTTCGTATTTACTAGAATTGGGGGGTACTTAGCCTGAAATGCGATCACAAAGAGCCCGATTTCCATTTACTCGCATGTCTCTTGGGAATAATTCTCAACCTTCTTTCTTAAACAAGACACGGAAAGGTGTCACCTATCTAACATAACTTTTGACAAACAGACTCACACGCTCTCGTGAACATACAGTCGGTAAGCAGCCAGGTTTATCTTTTTTATTTTAAGTGCGAATTTAGGACTTTGATCTGGTTAATGCGGCATTCTAACAATGTATCCTACAGCTGGAAAGTAATAGTCCTTTTTTTTCTTGAGAAGAAGATTGCCTATCGTCCTATGTGAAACCGTCACATAAACATATTAATAAGTGTTGTATTGTGCACTTTAGCCCGCTTTACTCTATGTTGTACAGAACCTCGTTCTCTATTGATAGACTATGAAACCAAACTTTGATGATTGTAAGATGTCAGTTCACCTCTGGTGTGCTGTATATAAGAACATCCGCTCATGATAAAATGTTCTAATAATTGCTCTATCCATAATTCTATAAATGTGATACAATATTTTGCCGCCCGTAGGTCCTCCCAAGTAAATTCATTTGAGATATGTATCGGCCGCAAATCCTCGTAATTTAAGAGTGACAAGGTTTACCCTCAAACATGGCAATTTGAACTCTGTTACTATCACTATGGTCGACGTTCCCGAGCGGACAGGATAGATACACTGACCCACTTCAGGCTTCGGTCCTAATTTCGCGTATTTAAAATATAAAAAACACATTGGAATGGATCTAGATGTTCGTGGCTACTGAAGTGCTCTGGAATAATTGAATACTGCGAAGAGGAACAATCGGTGCTCTCGCGCTCTGAGTAACGATGTGAGTGTGGGTTAACGCTGTATGAACAATTGGTTCCTTTCGCGTCTACGATTAACCTGGGTGTCGCAGATCTCGGTACCATGTAGCCAAAAGGCCTCTAATAGAAAAAGAGCATGGACATGGGTAGAAATACGAAACACACATCATGATCCCTGATATTGACTATTGTGTATACGTGGGGTGTTATCTGTAGCGTGCCTCCACGTGAACCACCTATACGTTACCACCTCCCACCGAAAGGCGTTGACTACCATATTAAAACTAACCCCTAATATACATGGAAGTATCAATCAGCGCTAACGTCACATGGTTAGTAACGACTTCAACTAGTGCGTACGTAGGTATGCCTACGGGTCCACCTACGTACATATAAGATCATACATAACAGCTTTTAGTTTGGATTTAAGATCACAACTGAAATATAACTACTTAATATATATATATATTAACACCTATATATACCCTATTATATCATCACTATCAATAAATGCACTTACCCTACTCTCAATATTCTATATCCATCAGGCATGACTTAATTAATCTCTACCACTATGCTACCTTATATAGCCGTTTTATTATCATCATATTTACTTATCGCTATGATAGTATATCACCTACCTTCACTTCAAGTGATATACTATAATATTACTATGTACCAATCACCTATAATGCCACACTCTCCTTAGGAAATCTTTGGTTTTATAATGTAATAATCCAACAACGACTCAATGGTACATCATAGTCACCACAAGTTCTTAATATTTATGCGCATGTTGTTTGCCACCTTATTTGGGAAATATTAGAAAGGAGTATACTTGTTTGCTTGATTAGAGAAAAGGAGAGAAGGGTTAGATCGTCTATATAGCGTTTTAATAGTAGGAGGTTTTTACAAATTTTGGGGGGCAGAGTCAAGCCAAATTGATTTTATAGTTTTTAAAATACGCTTTGCCCAAAGATAGACCTAAGAGGGGAGAGCCTATAGGATTTAATGGATAAGAATTTTTTGTTATAGTATAATTGATTTATGCCCTGAAATGTGTTAAATTAGGGAACTAAATATTGTTTGCGGAAGATTTGGTAGTTGCTGTTGGTGTTATAAGCCCGGCTAAAATAGATCGGAATGGAAATGTTATTTTTATGAATTTTGGTAGACCATATAGGATAGCAATAAGTTACTCCTTTCCTAAATTTCCTCAATAGTCAGCTACCTAATATTAAATTCACTACAGAAGAGGAAATTAATGACATTTTATCTTTTTTGGATTTGAGTATTAATAAGACTAACCATCGCATCTCTCTAAATATACACAGAAAACCGACGTTCACCAACATCGCACAAAATTTCTTTAGCCCCGTACCTTTTCTTCATAAATGCAATAGCATAAACACCCTAATATTACCATTAATTAAACATCTGGCTATTTAGAACTTCATACAGTGAGAGTTTGCCTTTGTCAGAGCTCTAAAGTATTCTGAGTTCCAATTTATAGCCTTCATCCTTAATATACAGCTTAAATAAAATCCTTAATTAAAATATATTCACCAATTAAAACCCCCTAACGCTTTACCTTCTAAACAACTTTTAATATTAAACTAACTTTTTTACGACCATTCCAAGACTGAATTCAAGACAAAATTTTTGCCTTTCAACTAACATAGATCTTATTATCTCTACACTTAAAACCTAGTTTTCTCCTTTGACCAAATTCTGTTTATTAAATATTCCCTCTCCACAGGTGCTATATTTCCTGACTAACTGGAAGACAAAGAATAAATTATCTAATATTATAAAAGCTGTGAAAGTGTAGGCGGTTTTTGCTCACCTATAGAAAAAATAAATAAATTCGTACCCTCTATCAGATAGAGGAATATTTTCTTTATTCTATTTATCAAACTGTCTCACAATTATAGATTTTAGTAGAATACACTAATCGAATATGCAAGTTTCTTCTGTCTCTCTTTTCTGTCCCTGTCTTCTGTCTCTGTCTTTCTTTTTTTTCTTTGTTGCCTCTTTTCTCCTGTATCTCTCTCCATCTGCTGTCAAGCTTTGACCTTCATTCTTTACCTCATACACTCTATTCCCTTTTACTTTCTGAATTTTGGCCTTAGTCTAATCTTTCACACGATTTGTAATTCTCTCGGATGGATAGAAATAACATGTGATACGAATTCAATTCCTTTAAACCCAACTTAAAACCTCCTTCTCCAAACACGCTCTTAACTTCCTGTCTCTTTTCGTTGTTTCGTGTCCCGTCTTCTGTTGGACCAATGAAACTCCTTGCCTTTATAACATGAACTCTAAAAAATTCTTGGAAACCTCACATCACAACGGTTGCCTAGGCGGTCCTCAAAGAACTGGGTTCTGTTTAGAGTCATGTCGAGATTCTCCCTCTCTTTGACTTCAGTTCTCCGCCCTATACCAACAGAAAGGTCTCGATCCGCCCACACGATATGACAAGCCTACTGACTACTCATACTCTGGGGGAGCCGGCATGGGGCGTAATCCTTCTGGTGTACCACACCGTGGCTTCTGAAAGCCGCGATAGGGTTCACGACAGTAGCGCCCGCAACCGATGGCAAAAAAGGCTCCTATCTTAAACTCCGCTAGCCTCTGACTTACTTTCCCGTTCCATACTGTGGTGCCCTCTACTTTCTTTGCGAGGCCCGATTTTGGCTTGCATAATCTCTAATACGCTAATCTACACTTATCAGGCCATTTTTACCCGGCAGCGTGCCTGCCCCCAGGAGGTCGCAACTTAGACAAAGACTACCCGTACCCTCTCGCCTAGTAAGCTCCGTGGCACACGGCACTCACTATTTGCATTTGGACGTTTCGATCGCTTGCAATATCCCCCCATCCGCACCCGATTGACCTCCTATCTCGACGGGGAATCTTATCACTCGCTACCCACCCCTTTGTACGCCAAACGCCTTTCTCCGCTCAAACATTCTTGACAACCTTAGGACGGCACCACGCAACGCGCACTATGCACAGTATCCGGGTCGGCAGCTCCGTGCTGTACTGTTGCCCTCTGCGTCTCGAAGATCGTGCGGAGCACGAGTCATTTGTGTGACACTGGGTACTGCCTGAGGCTAGTTTGCTGTGTGGCTTCCCCCTCTTTCCCCACCACCTTCTGTTTGTCGGGAATTCTCTTTCATCGTTCTGTATTTCCTACTGAATTTAATCTCCTCACTTTAAACCTGCGCTGTCATATGCGTAACTGCCGCTAAGGAACTTTGGAGTACTACACCCCCTCTTGAATAGGGCTCTGCCGGTGAGTGGTGATGAGACAACTGTAAAAATAAAATCCTTGAATGGCAATGGGCTGTGGCAATGAACTGAATCTCTCATTCTCCCCATCCAAAACATCATTCAGATCCCCAAAAATCGTATCTTTTCTACATGATTACCCTCGAGATCATATTCGCACAACACAATTTTGACCTTTTCAACTTAAATTTAAACTAACTTCTTGTACTCACACACACAAAATCTACCATAGTCCTCGGTACCACAACTCACTCATCAATTGCAAATCCTTCTATCCCCCTCCCTTTCACAGCAACACAAACAAATTTCACACCACACCACTCCATTTCACGCGTCCTTTTATCGTTGTTGGCAGTCACAGCGACAAATTTCATAATTGCCCTTTCTAAATACATCCATCACTTCTCTCCTATTCTCCTCGACATAATTATTCAAAAATTTTCATATTAAAAGATTAATAAGTGTTCGCCGAAGGATACAAGGGCGCTTACTGCGATCACGACCTTTCCCGAGGATGCATTAGGCCATTCCTGGCAAAGATAATGCAACAGTGGGTAGACTATTTCTTGTAGACTCCCGTGCGTACATCAAGGTTATGTAGGCTTCTAACCGGGGCAGCAGGCCACACACCTCGCTAATCCACCCACCCCGCGGCTTTCCGCGTTTCAGGTCCCTCCTCCTGCAGTCACGGTAACAGACCGCCAAGCGCTGCTGAAAGAAAAATACAGAGTACGCGAGGTTGCCAGATTTTTTCTCTTGCCTATCACGTTGGATATAAGGTAGATTTTGTCTCTAGAAGATTGGGCTGTTTTTTTTCTTTTACTCCCTTCAGGAAGAAGAGGGGATTGCTTGCGGGAGTATAACGTTACCGTATGCTGTTGGAACTATATGATATGTTGTCTGGAGAGGCATGAACGTTGCACCTGCGCGATTTAGTAACGGCCATTAAAACAGAAAAAGGCGAACCCATTAGCACTGGACATGTCAAACATACCATTAAGCAAATGGTATATATATATATACTATCCTATTATATAGATAAATAGGTATACTAATATATATATATAAATCATATATTTATATATTAATATATATATACTATATAGATATATATATATATTATATATATATGATATATCATTATATATATATATCATATTATATATATATAATAGTATATATATACATATAATATACTATAATTATAATTATAGTAATATATATCTTATATCATATAATTATATACTCATATATATACATATATATAGATATATATGCTAGGGGAATATAAGCTATTATCGCCTTATGTATATCTATTCATTTAAGGTGACCAATCTCTTAAGTCAACTCACGTGTGTCCACTTCAAGAAGACCTATATACATAGCTACTTAGTATTAAATGCCCTGTTAACTATATCAAGAATCTATAATAATATAGCTATATATATAATACTAGCATACTTACTATATATTATATACTTCATTACTACTATATACTAGATATATATAGCCATACATACTATATATATATAATTATTATTTTATATTATTATTCTAATTTCTAGTTTTGCATCTTTCTCATCTTTTTTATTTTTCAATTTCTGGTGTAATATTTCCTAATTTAATCGGCAAAATAATCGCGAAATTTGCGAGGGACGATGACGATTTTTAACAAAAATAGGGCCGATTTTTAGGACCGTGACGTGCCCTCGGTGGGGGCCCGGACTTCAATGTACCCATCACTAATATAGTAATATTATATATAGTATTCATGATCCTAGTATATATATATATATCTACTATATACTACCATAATCATATTTGTACATAAATTAAAAACACGTATATATCCTATAATACCCTATAATACCCATATGTGCATATATATATGTATATATACCATACCTGTGTACAATTATTTTACCTACCCTATTATAGTATAATCTTTTTTAAAAAGATCTATTTCCTTATTTGAAACAGTCATATTATAATATAATTATCTAATTATTAAATTATTCCCTATACATAATTAGGACAGAATGTGGAGTTTCTATACTTCCCAATAAATGTTCCCACAAAGATCTGGCGATGATTTTTACAACTAAAGATTTGGTTATATTTCGGATATATATAATATACGGCTACTACCTATATAGATTAGCATAAGTATAATATATCACTGATATTAAAAGGTATAAATATATTACCCTATATATAACCTATAACGTTACTATTATATATATCATATAACAAGCGTATAATCTCCACCTAACTACACACTTATACATTAATACGTATGCATATACTATACTATGATTAATATATTATAATATAATTATACTTAATACTACTACTACTACTATATATTATATATAATACTTATTATATACATAGTATATAAATATATAATATATATAGACTGATATATATATATAACATTATAATATATTATTATATTACTCTATATATATATATATATACTGTATAATATATATATACTATCTACTATATATACTAATATATTATATATATATTATCGATATACTATATATATTATATTATATATATCTTATTATATATATATATAATCGATTATATATATAATATATAGCAAACATAAAGCTGTTAAGTTTCTAAATAAATACAAACTATCATGCCGTCTGGTAGACGGTAGCGCTTTTAAGTGTAAGTATTACCCCAAACGGCACAAGGTTGGCAAGGGTTAGTTTTTCCACTTAAGTTTTTTCTCGGGAAACCTTGGAAAAAACGTGATTAGAAAACAGTGTTTGGACATGAAACAAAACTGAAAGGCAACAAAAAAACCAACAGAATAAACTTGGTAAAAAAATGAATCATGACATTAAAGCTATCAATATTGCGGAAAAAAAAAAATAGAATATATATATAACATATATTATATATATAATATATATATATATATATATATTATAATAGTTATATATATATACTAATATTATATATATTATTATAGATTATATATATTACTCACGTTATATATACTATATATTATTATTATATAGATATATTAATATATAGCTATATAATATATTAGAAAACTTTTACTTTTGATAACTCAATAATTATGTTGCAAAAATATCAAAATTAAACATATTATACTCACATTAAGAATATTTGCACAGATAAAACTTATATACAATTTACGTTTCGCCTAATTACCACCAATAAGGGCCTCTTTCAGAATTTTAAGTTGACAAGATAATGAAATGACATCACAGAAAAAAAGGCTAAATAAGTGATTCTGAGTTCGGTTGGTCCTTTATGAATCCTGTTTTCTTGATATCCTTAAGAGTTTGAAGCAGCAAAAGGAGTTCTGAATCTTAGGCCAACGTTATCGCGCCTGGAAATCTTGGGTTAAATCTCGCTATTATAACATGGAACCCTTTAAAAGAATCCCAATAGAATTATAAGGGGAATCTAAAACTTATTGCAAACAATCCACTTTCAACACACAATAATAAAGATCTTAATGACAATTAGCTCAATTGACGGCCTTCTAAAACCATAAACCAAAATCCCCTCTACGCC